>CM066168.1:25149603-25364603 GCA_033629205.1 Lithocarpus polystachyus | reverse complement strand
TTCTAAAAAAATAAATCAACACCTTTATAAATGATTTTTTTTTCTTTTTTGATTCACTGTCTAAATGGATGACAGGTAGCTCACACGAGATGCAGTTGCCTCAAATCTTAATCATAGTTTCTCAAACCCCCCCCCCCCCCCCCCCCCCCCCAAAAAAAAAAAAAAATTAATCATTTCCATATGTGGACCGAAATTTGAAATTTCCACTCAAAAAAATTCTTCACTTTGAAAAATTTTGCAACTTATTTTTTTTTTTTCCTCAAATGAAGTAAAAGATATATGCGTCCAAGATTTCTGATATTTCCGCCATAGATTTCCCATTTTGTCATGGATATTATTGAGTTTTACAAATATTGTGTCACTCAAACTACTTAATAAAGGTTGTTTTCATTTTCTTATTTGATTTTTTTTATTTTTTATAATTCACATTATATAAGTGAGACAACAAGATTCTAAATCTTTTATGGAATAAAGAATATATTACTACGGTTTTTTTTTTTTTTTTTTGGGGATAATATTACTTCTCTTTGCCCAATTTTTTTGGTCAATTTTGTCACAATATAGCGGTTGAACTTGAACCACTAAAGCACAAAATTCATAATTGTCAAAGGGTCCATTTCGTTGTTGCATCCCATGTTACACTAATGCTCAATTAGATTTAAAAATGATCAGCATTTGGGCTTTTTGGTTGAAATTTTTTATGATCAACATCAACTAGTTAAGTAGGTCCATTGCAATTGAGAATTCGAGGCAGGTAAAAGCTACTTTATTGCATTGCATGCACCCCACGGGTCTTTTACATATAGTTCATTTTTTTGTTCCTTTTGAGAAAAGTTAGCAAGGGAAAAGAGATTCTCCCCTGTCCCACTTTTCTTAATGCCTTTGAGGATTATCTTCTTCTTTTTTTCTTTTTCTTTTTTTCTTTTTTTTAATGATAAGTTTAAATTCTTTTATTAATTATGATTTTCACATCTTTTTCCCAGTGACAGCTAAGGTTTCTCTAGCTCTTTGTTTGATTTCATGATTTGTCATTTGGTTCAATTTAAACTACACCATGCTTGAGCACGCATTGACATTACCTTGTGAATGTGATACAGCAATACAACGTATTTATATAAAATAACAAAAAAATCCATTAGATTAAATAATTTAAGGTGAGAAGAGATTGAGTGCTACTAAGACATAGGGCAAATTTTGCCATATAAATGAATAGATACTTTTAATTTTAGAGTAAAATTTAGATAGAGTATCTTAAGTGTAGTACATTATATTCTCCAATTGAATTAAAATAATTTAAAGTATAGTATATAAGCTTTATTATTCATAATTTTAAACACAAAATAAAGACTCATTTATATTGGTCAAATTTATATCTAATTATTTATTATGTTGTTAATGTTGTATTTGATTGTCATATTAATTTTGGTAAGCCTTTTTTTAGTAAAATTGGATGATATAACAGTACCCCTTTTTTCCCATTCCACAATTCCAGCTATGATTAATAATCATTTATGGTTTAGGGCACAAAACACTAAGCTTTAATGGGCTTGATGATTATATTCCAATACTTAATGAATATTTAATACTCATTACCATCATTATCATTTAATTAAGGTATAGATTTTGCGGTTCACACTCCTTACGCGTCAATCACTTGCTAATTTAAGAATATACTTTCCGCTTTTAGCTTTCTGTATTTAATTTTGCTTGTATATAATTAAGGGGAATGCTAACGAATGTCCTTAGGGCATTGATTAATAATCTATTTAAAAAAATATTTTATAGGGAAAAAAAACAATTAATATTTTGGCAGCTTTTTTAATTTTCCATAAAAGTGTCAAAACTTTCTTAAAATAGATTGTTAACCAATATCCAAAGAGCACTCGATAATTGATAATAATAAGGGTACTGTTAACGGGTGCTGTGCAGCACTTGTTAATAATTCATTTAAAGAAAGTTTTTATGGGAAATGAAAAAAAAGTAATTAATATTTTGACAGCTTTTTTCATTTCCCATAAAAGTGGTATTAAAACTTTCTTAAAATGGATTATTAACAAGTGCTGTACAGCACTTGTTAACATTTTCCTAATAATAATACTATATAATAGTATTCCATTCACGCTCATGTGCATTGAATATCAGGAAATCACCTGATTCACCCCCAGAATATTTTTACTACTTTTTCAATAATATTCTTTTCACCATTTATTTATTAATAGGGGAACAAAAAAAATGCAAAAACACTTCCTGAGTATGCATCATCAGTTGCAAAAACATCATGGAGATTCCATTCTTTCTTATAATTTCATGAAATTATATATTTGCCAAGTTGCAAAAGCACCATTCTCGTCTCATATGAGATTTTTCCATTCGTCCAAGCCTACAAAAATTAATGGCAGGTGTCAAATTTTTTTATGGGAAACTGTATAAAGTTTATTAATTAAGAAATAGAAATTATATTATAGACAAAAGCTTGTTAAAAAAAACATTAGTTTTTTTCAATCAAAACAGAAAAATCATCAATGTTAAAAGCATGTTTTTACCGTTAACCCAACTTTTTACATTTAACCCTTATTAATATTCTGTAAACTTAATACTTTAATGCCTAAGCCTGTTTTACGTTTTCAAGGCTAAAAAGGACATTCAAGCTAAAAAAAAAAAAAAAAAAAAAAAAAAAAACCCCTAAAAAGGACAAAACATTCTCACATGTTGGTGTGGTGTTTTTTTTTTTAGGAGGGTAAATCTGGAGTAAAAGTTTGTGTTTTGGTTTAACCCCAAAAAAGAGCCAAAACAACAAAATACAGTATATGTAAGGGTTTTCTTTAAAAAGAAAAAAAGAAAAAGGTTTTATTGGAGCAGTGCAGTTCACGTTTCTCCGACATTACCTAGAACCGAGGTAGCCTCTTTGTCGTGAGGTTTTACTTTTCTTGTTATCTCAGTCAATACTCAATAATTAATCAAAGAAAAAGAAAGTAACAGAAAAAGTGCGAGACACGAGACCAGAGAAGTAAAAAAAAGAAAGAAAAGAATTTCATCTTCAAAACCCTTTTTTTAGAAGGGATTTCTGTCTTTACCCAAGGTTGGCTGTTTGGTTTCAAAGTCATACACACAGACACAGTGACAGTGCCCTTTCATACCTCATCTCACCGCTCTTCTACTTCTCCCTTCTCAGGCAACTCTTCCTCGTCTTCTAAACTGGTCACTGTCAAGAAGACTCAAGAGCCTCACCCTTTTGAACACTGAAAGTTTTTACATTGCCCAGAAAAATAATGTGTATTCCATTGGCCTAATTTTTGGGTCCCATGTGTGCCTAAAACTAAAAATATTCAATCCCAGACCCATTATTCTCAACCTCAATCCCACTTAAAAATAACAAAAAAAAAAGACACCCTTTTTCTTCTTCTTTCTTTATAGCCCAATTTTTATATAAACCCAATTCTTCACTTGATTAGGTCATAACCTCATATCTCTTATTCTACTCAAGCAATCACTGGTCTCACATATGTAAAACATGTTGTGGGCTCAAAAAGTGAGAGCTTGGGATATTTCTGGGATGCTCATGTCTATATTCTTCGGCGGCCCTCTTGAATTTCTGGAACTTTGACTGTCTTTTCAGGTACCAAACTCTTCTTTTTTTAATGTTCCTTCTTCAATTTATATTTTGGTTCATAGGTTTCTCTGTCTGAGATTGAAACTTGAAAAAACTGCCAATATTTTGTACCTAATAAATGTTGAAATGTACTTCAATATTTTGATTTTGTATCCATTACTATGGCTGCAAGTGGTCACTGTCTTTAATTCTTGTTTCTCTTAGTCTGCATATTAATGCTTGGTCTTGGAAATCTTGACACTACCCACTTTTTGTTTTGTTGAAATTAGTAGGTTTAATTGCTTTAACATTGTATGAAATATATAGAGCAGTTGAACTGATTTTTTTCGTTTCTTTTGTGCTTCTCTAAGCATATTCAGATATGCTTAAACAGGATATGTATATACTTGAATGGCCTTTCCTGCTATGTATCTCTTTTGGGTTTTTGCTACATTCCCTGGTGGTTGGGCAAATTCCCTTGGGCTCAAAAGTTTCTGTAGTTGACAACAACTTTTGGGTCTCATCCAATGGTGATTTTGCACTTGGATTCTTTAACACTTCAGATCAGCCTAACCAGTATAGTGTAGGAATCCGTTTCAATTCAGATTCTATTCCAGTTAGCAAAAGGGAGGTGGTGTGGGTTGTAGGAGCTGATGTCACGGTCACTAATAAGTCTTATTTTCAGCTTAATCAGTATGGAGAACTGGTTTTGTTTGATTCCTTTAAGGGTCAAAATGTATGGACTAGCCAAACAAGCATGTTATCTGTTGTCTCAGCTGATCTTCGTGATGATGGAAATCTTATCCTACTGAACAGAAAGAAAGATGTTGTTTGGCAAAGTTTTAATACTCCGTCTGACACGCTTCTTCCAGGACAGACCTTATCTGTTCTTCAAATACTTCGAGCTGCAAGCAGAAATTCTATGTCTAGTTACTTCAGTCTCTATGTAAATGCTTCAGGTCAGTTACAACTAAGGTGGGAAAGTCATGTTACCTATTGGACAAGTGGAAGCCCCATAAGTTCAAATATCACTGCTTCCCTTACCTCAAGTGGAGCGCTGCAAGTCCGTGACCAAAGATTGAAACCTGTTTGGTCAGCGTTTGGAGAAGATCACGGTGACATTGTACAATACCGGTTTCTTAGGTTGGATGTTGATGGTAATCTTCGGTTATACTCATGGGTAGAAGCATCACAGGCTTGGAAGTCCGTCTGGCAAGCTGTTGAGAATCAGTGCAATGTCTTTGCAACCTGTGGAGAAGGTGGCATCTGCGTCTTAACTGCAGCAGGGTCCTCTGACTGTAAATGTCCTTTTAAGGTTACAACAGATTCTAACTCAAAATGTGTGGTTCCGTATCGGGAAGATTGCAAATCAATTTCCAACATGGTTAGGCATAATCACACCAATCTATATGGGCTATATCCAAAAGGTTATTCAGTTATCCAATCCAGTTTACATCAATGTGAAAGCTTGTGCTTGAATGATCCATATTGTACAGTTGCAACATTTGCAAATAATGGAACTGCACAATGCTGGTTGGAGAAAACTCGATACGTCACTGGTTATTCAGACCCCTCCCTAAGTTCAGTATCTTTCGTCAAGACATGTTCAGATCCTTGGGCTGTTAATCCCAATCTCATGGTAACCTCCCCTGCACAATCTTCACCCATTCGATCTTATGAATTTTGCATTCCTTGCCTAATTGGAGTAGCCTCAGGCACATTAGTTGTTTTTATTTTAATTCAGTTGGGAGTTGTTTTCTGCATCTACCGAAGAACCTCTAGTAGGAAGAAAGCGGCTTTAGCTTACACACATAACTCAAGGGGTTTAATTGTGTTATCCTTCTCTGAAATCAAGGACCTCACTGAGAATTTCAAGCACCAAATGGGGCCAGAGATGTTCAAAGGTGTGCTATCAAACAACCGACCAGTTGCAATCAAATGCCTGAAAGCAAACATAGAAGAAAGAAAATTTCGTACTGTAGTTTCAAAACTAGGAAGCATTCATCACAAAAACCTTGTGAAGTTGGAGGGCTATTGTTGTGAAGTAAGTCACAGGTTTTTGGTTTATGAATATGCAAAGAATGGATCTGTGGAGAAATATGTTGAAGATTCTAAATCGAGTAAGATGCTGGCCTGGAGAAAGAGAGCTGACATATGCTTAAGTGTGGCAAGGGCTGTTTGTTATTTGCACACAGGGTGTAGGGAGTTTGTTAGCCACGGGAATTTGAAATGTGAGAATATTCTTTTGGATGAAAATTTTGAGGCCAAGGTCACTGAATTTGGGCTTTGGAGAGTAAATGCAGAGGCATCGGGCTGTGGATCTTCTGCAGAAAGAGATGTGATGGAGTTTGGCAACATGGTGTTGAGATTGATTAGTGGGTGTCGAGATGTCAGGGACCTTTGTGAGTGGGCTTATAAGGAATGGATGGAGGGGAGGGCAGAGAATGTAGTAGATAAAGCTATCGATGGTGGGATAAATTTGCAGGAGCTGGAGCGTGCATTGAGAATCTCATTTTGGTGTCTTCAAAGCAACGAACGTATGAGACCTTCAATGGGAGAGGTGGTGAAGGTGTTAGAAGGCACATTGACAGTTGATCCCCCACCTCCTCCTTTTTCATGCCAGAGGCCGCTAGAAATAGAAGAGGTATTGGTGTAATGCTTGAAATCAAGAGTCAACTGATCTTGTGGATTTTTTATTGTGTTCCCCCCCACCCCCCCATTTTCCATGTATAGTAGGACTAACAATGCAGGATGATGACAATTTGAACTGTAACTGTTTGAGATAGCATATGCCAAATTTTTTTCTTTTTTTTTCCCCCAAAACTGATGTGAGGCTCTGAGATATTGTGAGGGAAAGGAATGCGTAGTGAGATTTGCATGCACTTTGAGAACACATTGCAATCTTTTCTTTTTTTTTTTTCTTTTTTTAATTTATAATTTTGATTTTTCTTGCATTTCGGATTAGGTAGTCGATGTTGAGATTTGTTTTCAGGGTATCTTTGTGTCAAAGAGTAAGGCTCTGTAAGTTTTATGTCAGTTTGTGATGTGGCTTGAGTTATCTATGTGGCGGGGCGAAATCAGGAATTTTGATTTGAGGTGGTGAATTATAATATTGATATATCAAAAAAAGGAAAATTCAAAACATATTTATACAGCAAAAACCAATTAGTGTTTTGATATGATGATAAAAAAGTAATCGTTATTAAGCGGACATCATAAATATGAAAATTATATCAAATTTATCAAAGAAAAAAAAATATATGTATACACAAATTTACACACATATAATAATAATAATAATAATAATTTAAGAGAAGTTAATGTTTTTATAAACTTTAATGAATATTCACAAGTAGATGTGCAGGAGGGGGAGGTGCGGTTCAAAGAACAAACATGGCACACCACAAAGGATGCTATTATCACAAGTTACCCAATTTGCTATAGATATGTGCCAAAAAAAAAAAAAAAAAAAATCCCTGTCCAGGCTCTGAATGAGTCACACTTACAACCTAATACATGTCTATAACTTTATGGTATTTTTTAAAAACCTCTCTTATTCTACGAGTACTATTATTCCTAACATTAAAAATTCCTCTGTTTAGTCACTACAAAAAATGCAGCCCAGACCTTTTAGGTTCCAGAGTTTCTAGCTCTCGGATTCCTCCTCTCCAAATATTGTTCGTAATGCTTGGCCAAATCAATCCAACCTTGACCAAGCCACTAAAACGTTTGTCAGTGCAGCTCAAGTTTGGAATAGGGAGCATTTTGGAAATATCTTAGCTAAGAAGAAAAGGCTGCTCGCAAGGTTATTGGGCATACAAAAAGCCATGGCTGTCAATCCAAATTTGTTTCTTGTTAACTAAGAAAAACAGCTTCAAGGGGAGTTTAACAAGGTGTTGAATCAGGAAGAAGAATCGTGGGCGATGAAATCTCGCATAAATTGGATGATTCAGGGTGACCGAAATACTTCCTTCTACCATGTGTCCACCCTTATTAGAAGAAAACACAATAAAATCCTCAGTATCAAAAATGGCCAAGGAGATTGGATTTTTGAGCAGTCAGCAGTTATGGATTTTATTCAGAATCATTTCCGGAATCTCTTTTCCTCGGAGATGCTTTTTTCTTCCAGGCAAGTTCATTTTTCTAATGCAGACCTCCCTCTCCTATCTGATTCAGATGTCCATACTTTATCCCTTCCGGTTCTAGACGAAGAAATTAAGAATGCCCTCTGGTCTCTTAAACCCTTCAAATCCCCCAGGCCTGATGGCATTCACGCTGGATTCTACCAGAGATTCTGGCTGCTTGTGAAGGATTCAGTAACAAATGAGATCAAGAAAGTTTTTAGGGAAAGGAAAGTCCCTGCCTATCTGAATCAGACTCATTTCGCCCTTATTCCGAAGATTAAAGAGCCTGAAACCATTGGAAACTATCGCCCTATTTCCCTTTGTAACTCTGTTTATAAGATCATCTCCAAAATTATTGTTACAAGGATTAGACCCTATCTGGACAAGCTTATGTCTCCCTTCCAAACTGCTTTCGTCCCAGGGCGTAAGGGCGTTGACAATGCCATTATTGCTTAGGAGATTATACATACTGTTGGAAGGAAAAGAGGGAAAGTGGGGAATATGGTCATTAAAATCGACCTTGAGAAATCTTATGATAGGCTCAAATGGTCATTTATTCCGGATGTTCTCCAAGCAGCCAATTCCCCTTCAGAGATGATTCAGTTGATCATGAGTTGTGTATCTTCTTCCACAACCTCCACTTTAGTCAATAGTGGAGCCCTCGACCATTTTCTTCCTTCAAGAGGTATCCGTCAGGGCGATCCTCTCTCCCTCTATCTTTTCATCCTTTGTATGGAAGTTTTAAGCAGAATCATAGAGGAAAAATGTTCCCAGAAAGCTTGGACCCCTCTCAAAGCCTCTTCTAGCGGTCCAGCTTTTTCGCATTTGTTCTTCGCCAATGATTTGCTTCTTTTTGCGAGAGCTGATGAGGAAAATTGTGGTAGTGTGAGAGAAGCTATTAAGGAATTTTGTTCTCTGTCTAGGCAGAGAGTTAATTTCTCCATATCCAAAGTCTTCTTCTCCCTTAACGTTGACCAAGAGCGGAGGGAATCCCTTAGCGATGTCCTTGGTTTTCGCTCCACTTCTAATCTTGGTAGTTATTTGGGCTTCCCCCTCAGACATGCGGGATCATTGAACCAAGACCTAAACTTTGTTTTGAGCTGTGTTGAACAAAAGCTAGCTGGGTGGAAAGAAAACCTTTTGTCTTTTGTTGGTCGCCAGGTTCTAATCCAAACTTCCATTAGTTCTATTCCTTCCTATATCATGCAATCTATTCTGCTCCCTTCTAGAATCCTTGACAAATTGGATAAAACCTGCCGGAATTTCCTTTGGGGCTCCTCAGATTCTAAGAGCAAAAAATGCATTGGGTGGGGTGGGATAAAATCACAAGATCTAAGGCAGAAGGTGGTCTCGGTATCCATACGGCGAAGGGTAGAAATATGGCCTATCTCTCCAAGTTAAACTGGAGATTCCATGAGGAGAAAAATGCTCTTTGGTCGCAAGTTCTTAGAAAGAAATACTTATCTCGAAGACGACTCTCTTCCAGCAATGTGCAATCCCTCCCTAGCTCTCGTACCTGGAAAGCTCTTTACGAAGGCAGGGATATTTTCAAGGAAGGAACTAGATGGAGCTTGGGTCGGGACAGTGACATCAGCTTCTGGTTTGATAGGTGGACTTCAGAAGGTCCGATAAGAAGTCTTATTCATGGCTCTCTCACTAGGGAAGAGGAGGAGTTGAGAGTTGGTGATGTAGCTTCGGAACTTGGATGGAATTGGTGTAAAATTTCCGTGGAGCTTCCCACAAAGATCTATATGGAAATCAAGGGATGGTCTTATTATGTGTTCAGATTTGCATATTAATGCTTTAGAAATAGATTTGGATGCAAAAGTCATAGCTGATCTGATGAACAACTCGGGGTCTTCCAACGCATCTAACTCCTCTATAGTGGCTAATTGCAGGCTCCTCATCTCCTGAGTTCCTCAAGTTAAAGTGAAGCATTGTTACCGAGAATCAAATTCCTATGCTGATGCTCTTGCTCGGCTAGGAGCTAAGATGCCCACCGATTTTTTATTTTTCTTTTCCCCTCCTCCCAGTTTGTTTAACGTTTATGTATCGGACCTCTATGGTCTCTATCATTCCAGGCTTTGCCCTTGCTCAGTTTTTTTTCCTTCTCTGTTTTAGTTTTAATGCATTTCCCAATTTACCAAAAAAAAAAAAAAAAACGCAGGCTATAGCTGCGTTTTTTTAGCCGCGTTTTTTAAAAATGCAGCCAAAGGTGGACCTATAGCTGTGTTTCCAAAAAATGCGGCTATAGACTTAACTTATAGCTGCAGTTTCAAAACATGGCTATAGGTAAAGTCTATAGCCGTGTTTCTAAGTGTCTTTAGCTGCGTTTTGAGGTGACCCGCATTTATAGACCCGCAAAATAATTTTTTAAGGTGACCTATAGCTGCATTTAAAAAAAAAACGCGGCTATAGGTCTAGTCGAACAATTTCTGAAGATGGACCTATAGCTGCGTTTATTAAAAACGCAACTATAGGTTGGGTCTATAGCTGCATTTTTACACAAAACGTGGCTATAGGTCTTGCTGAATAATTTCTTGAGATGGATCTATGGCTGCGTTTTAAAAAAAAACGCAGCTATAGGTCCAGCCGAATAATTTCTTAAGACGGACCTATAGCTACGTTTTTACACAAAACGCAACTATAGGTCTTGCTGAATAATTTCTTGAGACGGACTTATAGCTGCGTTTAAAAAAAAAAACGCAGCTATGGTCCAGCCGAATAATTTCTGAAGACGGACCTATAGCCGCGTTTATTAAAAACGCAGCTATAGGTCCTGCCGAATAATTTCTTGAGACGAACCTATAGCTGCGTTTTTGATAAACTCAGCTATATGTAACATCAGAAAGGAAAAAAAAAAATTTTTTTTCTTCCTTTTCACACGTACCACCACTTTCCCACCTACCGCACTTTCACCTTTTTATCTCTCTTTTGTCTTTCATTTCTTTTCTTTGTTCCTTTTTCAGTGGTTCTTCTTTCTTTCCTTATTCCTTTTTTTTTTTTTTTCCTTTTTCTTTTTTCCTTCTTCACCTCAACGTAACTCTTTTATTTTTTTATTTTTTTTATTTTTTTGTCTTTGTTTCTTTGGAGTTGCTAATCAATTTTTCTTCATTTTTTGCTCCATTCTTCTGCAAGTCACGCCAGGTACGTTCTTCTTTCTTTCCCCCCCCCCCCCCTTTTTCTTTCTTCCTTCTTCACTCCAGCACAACTCTTTTTTTTTTTTCTTTGTTTCTTTGAAGCTACTTCTTCTTTCTTTTTCTTTTTTTCTTTTTTTTTTTCTTCATCTCACGCACACTGATTTGTCTATAAATCTAGTTTTTTTTTATTTATTTATTTTATGTTTAGTTAGTAAGAAAATGGAGGAAATGCTGAAAATTTTGAATGAAGTAAATATTCTAGTAATATTTGTGTACGTATCTTGATTTGGATTTGAGTTATGATTTTCAATATTTTGGATTTGTGCTTGAATTTGTGCTATTGTGTTGCTGATATTGTGCTTATGTTTAAATGGGTTTGTGTTGTTGAGTTTGTGCTTTTGTGTTTCTGAGCTTGTACTTTTGTGTTTCTTGAATGGATTTAGTGTTAGATTTGGCTTGGTTTTATTGAATGAGAGGAGATTCATGGGTTTGTGTTATTATATTTTCGAGCACATTGTGTTTGTATTGTGAGTATGTTATGTTTGATTTTGAATTTTTTGGGTGTGGTTGTATTGTGAGTTTATTGTGTTTGATTTTAAATTTTTTGAGATTCTGTTTAATTTCGAATTTTTTTATTTGAATTTTGAATTTTGAATTTTTTGGGGAAAAAGAAAACCCAAAAATTTTTTTTTTTGTTTTAAAATAAACCTATAGCTGTGTTTTAAAAACGCAGCTCTAGGGGGATCTATAGCTGCGTTTTTAAAACGCATCCAAAATTGTACCTATAGCCGTGTTTTAAACGCAGCTTAAAGCAGGTCTATAGCCGCGTTTTTAACAAAACGCAGCTATAGGCCTAGCCAAAATAATGAGTGGAAAAACGTAGCTATAGGGGGCTAAAAATGTAGCTATAGATCCTGCAAGGGGCTATTGTCGCGTGGGATAGGCCGCGTTTGGAAACGCGGCTATAGAAAATGCAACTATAGCCTATAGCTGCATTTTTAGGGTCTATAGCTGCGTTTTTCAAATGCGGCTATAGCTCTCGTTTTTTGTAGTGTAAGTTTTTCGCTTAACATTTTGAGTCTAAATAGAGTATTGTCATAAAATTAAACTTAAAAAGTTGATAACAACACATGGCTTATTGTAAAATAATAATAATAATAATAATAATAATAATAATAATAATAATAATAATAATAATAAATCTCCAAGAAAGAATTGCTTTTAATAAAAACTTTTGGGTGGAACCAATATATCAATGAAGATAGATTAAACTAAAGTAAGAAATTGAACACTAAATTCAATAACAGTATAAGAGAGGAAAACATAAAAAGGAGAAAAATTATTCTTGCAATACTTTTTTCTTTGGTTAAAATTTAGAAAATTTGTTTTTATTAAAAAATCTATTTTTTAAAGGGGCATTTGTACAACTATATTTTTTCTTTCTAAACCACTGAATTAGCTTATTAATTCTTTTTTGGAGTGGCCATCTCTTTATTTTTTGGGGATCAGTACATAATATTAGTAACTAATATTTAAAGAAGTTGTAATATATATAATATATAAATTTTTTAAATTTGTTGGGGCCTTGCCTCCTCCCCCTTTTCTCTAAACTGAGGTAATTCCCGTATACGGGGCTTTTGTCTAAGGTTTCTTATCTTGGAAGCACCAACATAAGCCTCTAAATGAAAGGTAAAAAGTTAAATAAAATAAATAGGTGACTCACATGATACTCGCAAATAGTAGGAACAATGCAATAAGCAACACTTAAGTGAATATACAGGTCACTTTTTAGGGAATTTTTGGTTTGCTATAAGTGACAAATTTTAAGGTGGGACATAAGTTGTTATTCATGTGACCTTAATATCTAAAATCATGAGAAAATAGGAGTATTGCCAAGTGATGCAGAATTCATTAAGCAAGGATGCATTTTACCGTCAAAAAGTCAAACTAAAGCTTTGGGAACTAAAGTTGTAAAATGGAGAATAAAAGACTAACAAACTCATGGAGACAAACTCTCAGAATTTAATATCCCATTTATATGTAATCAATTAGAAATCATCAAAAACCTGTTTACCAGGCTGGGCCATTTAAACTCTTGCTATTTATAGTGACAGATCATGGCAGTAATTAACTATAAATGGTAACAAACAACCAACAGCTAACAAACAAACTAAATTAACTAACATATCAGCTAATTGAATTTATACACACGTGGCAAGGCTTAGTGTTCAAGAGTAATACAATTACGTATAACCTTTTAGAACAAATAATAATTTAATATGGTATCAAAATAGGATATCCTAATTTTAATCCATGTCTCATCCACTCTACCTCCCATTTAAAATCCCACATATAACTTAACCTATTAAAAGAGAGTTTGAGCCCATACATGAGGGAAAATGTTAGAAGTATGTAGTTGAATGATTAAAATTTTTTTTTAATAGCTTAAGATTGTGGAAGAAATGGTAATTTAATAGGAAATGTAATAAAACTAGCATGTAGCTTTAATACAAGTTGCTAACAATGAAAAATTATTAGGTACTCCCGGAGTACCATAAATGCGTTCTTCATCCTCTCACATAAATTGTAGGTCCCATCATGAATTTAATTAGTGGGACCCACCATTTATGTGAGAGGAGGGAGTACGCAATTATAGTACTCCGAAAGTACACAATAATTTTCTGCTAACAATATGGGTTGTACCATGACTAAGCTGCCAGCAAGTGCACTATATCATGACTCTCCCACTAAAGAGAAACTTGTCCACAAGTTTGGTTTCTATAAGAGCACAAACCATCTGTATAGTGGTAGGTGCATGACATTAAAAATGTTGAAGATGCTAAGCTGATGTGGTAGCAATACTTGAATGTTTTGTCATTCACTTTCTGACCAAAACCGCAGAACCAAAACCAAGCGGCAACAAAACTTCTCTCACAATTCCAAATTGCAACCCACAAATATCAAATAACCAAACCAAGAGAGAGCCTCTTTTTCTCACACACTCTCATCTCTTTCTCTCTAATTTTTGTAGCAGCACTTTGCTTATATAAGAGACTTGAGTAGGCTAAAATATCCAAAATCAAGAAGGACTAGACTTCTTTTCCACACACAAAAGGAGAATCACTCCTATTCCAAAAAGAATTCCAAATCAAGTAGTAAACAAGACTTCTAATAGAGTTTGATAACTTCAAATAATAATAACCTAAAAGGAATAAAATTCATTCTTTATCCAAATCCAACAAGGAGTCGAACTCCTTATTCAAGCCATATTCTACAAATCTCCACCTTGGCTTGAATTCCATCAAGCCTCACAAACGACATTTGCAAACCACCAAATACAAATCCTTAGCAAACCACCAAATACAAATCCTTAACAAGTCTCCACCTTGACAAGACATCTCCCAAACCACAAATGCAAAGCACTCAATCAAATCAAAGCCTAACCAGGAAAAGTGCAAATCATCCAAAACCACTTCTAAATGCGCCAATGGACGCCAAATGCACCCAAAGATGGTGCCAAATCCAAATAAGAGTCCAAAACAAAGTGCATATCAGCACAAACGAAACTTCTCCATCGCCACCTCCAAAGCCCCTACAGGCTAATTAAAATTGCAAATACCAAAAAAGTCCAAGCAACACTTGAACTTATGCAAAGGCTTAATCACCATGTCCCCACCAAAATTAACATCCATGGCCAAACACAAACGAATAGTGTCACAAGCTTGTCTATTAATCTTTTCCCAACCCTTGTCTGACATCCTTTTAGGTTTGTCTTCCAAAGTAATATCTAACTCTTGTTGGAACAAGACATCCATAACTATGCATTGCCACATGCCGAAGTTATTCGTTCCATCAAATTCCTTTACTTCAAATTTGGCATTAGAAACCATCGTCCTAACCGCCAAAGGTTTTGCAGAAGACTCTGACAAAGCTTTTTCAGAAGAATCCCCTGAAGATTTTGTAGAGGAATCACTTGACGTCTTTCTCCCCAACAATCAAATTCACAAGCCAATCGCCAAAATCTCCAAAGAGAACAAATCCAAACCCCTAGGTAGCGAACCTTAGCTCTGACACCAGTTTGTTGTAAAATAACAGAAGCTCAAATTACCAAGATTGATTGTGAAAATATTTCAGGCTTGTGACAGATTTCCATACTAACAATAGGAACGAAGAAAAAGATTAATCCAAAAGAAATAGACACAAAACACCAAGAATTTACGTGGTTCGGCAATAGCCTACATCCATGGGCGACGACGAACAAATTTCACTATAACAAATTTGGGATAATACAAATTGGTGTAGAGGCACTCTTACAAACTCAAATCCCAAATACACTCAAATAGCTCTCTCTTACAAATACAAATCCAAAGAACCAAATACAAACTCAAGAACCAAAGGTTCACAAATACCAAATACGAATACCAAATACCAAATGTGAATTACACACAAACCAAAGAGAGAGCCACAAATCAAAACTAAAAGTTGCAACGTACCAAGAGAGAGCAAATCACCAAACCATAGAATCAAAACTAAGCTACAACAAAACCTCTCTCACAATTCCAAATTGCAACCCACAAATATCAAATAAACAAACCAAGAGAGAGTCTCTTTTTCTCACACCCTCTCATCTCTTTCTTTCTAATTTTTTGTAGCAGCACTATGCTTATATAGGAGACTTGAGTCGGCTAGAATATCCAAAAACTAAGAAGGATTAGACTTCTTTTCCACACACAAAAGGAGAATCACTCCTATTCCAAAATGAATTCCAAATCAAGTAGTAGACAAGACTTCTAATAGAGCTTGATAACTTTAAATAACGATAACCCAAAAGGAATAAAATTCTTTCCTTATCCAAATCCAACAAGGAGTCGAACTCCTAATTCAAGCCATATCCTACAAATAGACCGTGTTTTATTTATTTTTATTTTTTTTTGGTAGTGGATAATCCTCACACTAGAAGGAATAGGAAGAGGAATGTAAATTCTAGCATTGGCGGTTGTCTCTTTGCACCTTTTGGCACACATGGCATTTTTAACATGTCTTCTAACATTCTTTTGACATTTTAGGCCAATATTATTCCTCCTACAGCAGCTCTAATATCTTGTCTCTTCCAAAGTTCATTAAGTTATGCCGCTTCATTATTAACTTCTTTCTCAAAGAACACTTAAAAACACAGCTACAGACCTTTGAAAAGGAAGCCATCTTTCAACATGTAGCCAGGGTAGTAAGTCATTTTCCCATTCTACAACGCATCAAGTGGTCCTCAAAGTCCTTGTACATGAAGATTTTATGAAACTATACCACAACAATGACTCCTAATAATGGCTCAACATCTACACCATCACTCTTATAAATGTACAAAGGGCATTGTTTAGTCCAAATGGCATGACCAGTCATTTAAAATTAAGACCATATTGAGTCTTGAAGATTGTCTTCTTTCATCCTTAGGTTTGATTCTAATATAGTGGTAGCCACTCCTCAAATCATCTTGGAGAAAACTGTATTTGATGGTGCTCTTGTTGATTGCTATGCTGTCAACACACATCCTCCAAGAACCCTCTTTTTTAAAGGTTTGGGAGGGCTACAACTACGTAAGGGCTAAAGCTTTCTCGAGTAAAGCCTTTGTCTAGTGGTTCTTTCACATTGTTTATGCAACTATTCTTTTTTCTTAAGATCTGTATTCGTTTTAGCATATCATATATCATGTATTGGTTTTATTAAAATAAATAATTCAATATAACAATGTCATATTCGTTAAAGACTTTCTATTGTGAGCATTGGATGTCATGCCAAATCACATTAATTTCTGTGTTCTCTCTTTCTCTCTCTCTCTCTCTCTCACATTATTGTTCAGGCACTTCCCTTTGAAGATCTAGGCCTTTTGAGCATCTTTTTGAGTCATAAACCACACCATTTGATAGATCTAAAGTTGATCTACACCACTTAAGGAATCACCACCAAACTCCATCGCTCACCTCACAATTAATGACAACATTTTTTGCCAATGTCTTCTGGCTCTCATCATGCTATCCTTAACTGAGTTCTTTAGAAAAAAGGTGTCACTCTCTTATAGTCATCACAGTCATCATCCTTGAACTATTGTTCGCGGATGAATACAATTACCATTGGTGATTGCTTCATGTATTCTAGCCTCAAGCCACTGTTTCTCAATTGATGTCCCCTAGACCATTGGTGCATCCATCCTCTAGTCATAGTATCCATCCTTGATCACTAATAAATCCATCCTCCACCCACAATAATATTCTTCCTACCTTCGTTTATCCTGTTGTCCCCATACATTTTCATTCAATGTTGTCAACAACTATCTCATACAAACTTTTTTTTTTTTTTTTAGAGTCCTATCTCATCCAAACTTCTTTACATTAGCTCAATACATTCTACATTTAGTATGGTCCTACATTTAGTAAGTCATATTCCAATTCTATGGAGTTTTTTCCTGAATAGCAGACCATCAAAACGGATCTCGACTTTGGTTATCTGAGGTGATACTCATCCTCGGTACCACCTTCTGGGTCACCACGTTTACTACAAGCTTCTTTGTCTTCCAACACAGGCTCTCTTGACAAAGTTTAATTGTCCTTGGGCAAATCTTAGTCCTCAGCTTGGGCTCTAGGCCCAACATATATATGGATAAAGAATTTCAAGCCCAATGCTCCTACAATAGCCCTTCGAGATACTTCTTTCTGAATCCTCAGGAAGAAAGGAGGATTTCGATGTCACCGCACCTGCCATACGCTCGTGTCGGTTCACATCTGCTTATGAAGGCACCTTTTTAACTACCTAAGACACGCTCACGATACTGCAGCGCTCAAGATGTGTTTTCATTAAATTCTGACGGCTCCCTATCTCCCACGTTCTATGGCGTGATACGAATCAAACGGCTAAAAATTTTACTAGGGCATGGGCGGGAATTTTCCCTCTTTTGGCTGTCTTTTCAATATAAATACCACTTAAATCAATTTGCTCTCTCACTTTAGCATTCATCTAGTTCTAACCACATACATTGAACCTGTCAGCACTCCTCTCTTAAATGTGTCCTTACAAATACCAAAGGCTTGTCCGAGGAGACCCTCTTTACTTCTGTAAGTCTTTATTAGTTTTTAAACTTTTTTTTTAAACTTTCTTTTTCCATATTATCTTCAATTCTTTGTATTTCTTCTCTCCTCGGCTTTATTTTTTTTTTCTCTTCAATCCTTATAGACCTTTTCAAACCCTTCCAAAGATGGGTAGGTTTAAGTATTTGCTAGACTCTGAGGAGGCCATTGAAGACTTTAAGGCTCAATATAGAATTCCCCCAAATGTAGGGATTAGATATTGCAAAGAAAGTGAGTGGCATGAGAAAAGGTAGGAGGGAGAAGTAGTTATCCCAATGCTTGCCTTTATAGAAGGGAAGATGAGAGAATCCCTATAGGTACAATTATGAGAGACTACCTGAGAGTCCATAGGTTGGCACCTACTCAGTGCGCCCCAAATATGTTTAGGATTTTAGGCTCCATAGATGCCCTGAACGAAAAGATGGGCTTAGGTTTGACCCACCACGACGTCAATTGGGTCTACAACCTTCACCACCTAAAGGGGCAAGGGAATTACTTGAAATCAAGGTACCCTGAAGTTAGATTAATTTAGTGACTCCCTGAATCTAACAAGGGGCTAAAAAGAGATTTTTTGATCGTGTTGGGAGAGTGGCACGATGGCCTCCCTTGTCCGACAAGAAAGGGGCAACCAGGTGGGGTCCTAGGCTTTGGAAAATTTGTCTTGCTTAATTTGTTTTCTTTTTGTCTGTGCTATTTATAATTCTAATAACTTTTATTCCTTTGATGATTTTACAGATTGACACGCTGCTAAACCAAATTTTGGATTGATGAACAAGAATAGTTTGGACAAGATTCTCAGAGTCGAGGAGTTTGTGAACTCAGACGGCCAATTACGAGCAGCGCACTTGATCCTAGGCTACACGCCCATTTTGTCCAGTTTTCAGGCGCCGAAGTGTGTCATAAGGGCCAAGGATCCCCGCCTTCATAGAATAAGTGTAGTTGTTCCTAGCTTCCTTCACCCAAGGGCGCTTCCGTCCCAGAAGGCACCCATTCAACTAGTCCGATTTTTGAAGGCATTCCCAAAGTTGAGGTACCATCCCAACGAGTCGCCGAGGAAGTTGCCTCATCATCTCAGCCAACCACTAAAGAGGAGGAAGACATAGTGAACATTTCTGAATTCGAGGACGAGTTTGAAGTCTTCGACCGTCTTCCTACCCCAAAGACACTCGCTGAGGATGTCAGTCATTCCCCCTCTGCACAATCAAGTCAAGTACAAGGTGATGTGGGGATACAATGCAAGCCCAGGCTAGCTTGTTGGACGTGATGGAATCCTAGGTTGGGGGGAAAGTGCCAGAACCCCAAACTCCCTCCTCTTCCCCCTCCTCATGATCAACAACAAGACGGGGTTGACAAGAAAAGGAAGAGAGAGCAACAAGAAAAAGAGGTGACGGAAGAGGGTCGAGGTAGCCTCCCTCATGAGACCGAACCCCAAAAAGGGGCCAAAATCACTAAGATAGGCCAAACCAAAACTCTGAGGGACGGCACACATAGGGATAAGGGACGAGAACTACGCACCAGGGTTCCAATCTGGAATCCTCCCTTGGTGCTTGATGGTTCCCCTCTTCCGGCCAATTCCTCCATCTGGGACTTCTAAAAGGGGAAGGCCGGGTATGTAGCAGATGCTGTGGGGTAAGCTCTACTGCTGCTCGAAGACATGGTTGATCTAAGGACCATGAAAAAACATGAAGTGTTTTCTAAGTTTAAAAAGGGACCTCGCCATGGTAAATTCTTCTCTCCCTTATATATATATATATATATATATATATATATATTTGTTTGTTTGTTTGGTTTTTTTTTTTTTTTTTTTTTTTTTTTTTTTTTTTTGTGATTGCTAACTACCAAGCATCCTTGTAAGCTGTCCAAGTTACCTTTAGGGCAGAGGAGCTAGTTGATGCCTCCCATCGCTAAATGAAGGACGATGAGAGCAGAAGGATAGCTGCTGTTGAGGCCTTCAAGGTGGCCGAGAAGAGGATAAAAGAAACCGAGGCCAAGCTCGTGGAGTCTGAACGGGGAAGAAAAAGCACTGAGAAAGCAGTGGACAACGCCAAGAGGCAGGCGGAAAGTCAACGTAAGCAACTCTGCTTAGTCGAAGATGAGCTCACCGCTGCCAAAAAGTAGATAAAACAGCTAAAGAAAAAATTGGAAGAGGTGGAGAAAGCCAAAGATTAGGCTGATCAGGACGACTACGATGTGGGGGTAGGCGAGACTAAGGAAGCCCTTAGGGCCGAGGTCTTTGGGGTGTGTAGAGCGTACTGCTCCTAAGTGTGGAGTGAGGCT
The DNA here is from genome assembly GCA_033629205.1 of Lithocarpus polystachyus. Lineage (NCBI taxonomy): Eukaryota > Viridiplantae > Streptophyta > Magnoliopsida > Fagales > Fagaceae > Lithocarpus > Lithocarpus polystachyus. The sequence goes on along the minus strand of CM066168.1, from coordinate 25,344,358 downwards.
CTCAACCGAGCTGGGGTTAAGGCTTCCTCGGCACTTAGGAAGCCAGAGAACATCTACTACCCCCCTGCAATTCGGGCTCCAAGCTCTACCGCTTTCTCGGATGAGGTAGCCCCCACTATTCCTAGCCCTATTGATGAAGCCCTATTTAAGGATCCACACCCTTCTAGCAATCTCGAGGAGACTGCAGAACTAGCCACCCAGGTGGACAAGGCCAATGAAGATATCAAGGATATGCCCAAGGACTCTTCTAAGGAAGGGATGGGTTCCCAAAATATGGAGTTGATTTTGGCCACTCTTCCCATCTCTGCCAAGGAGGTCTTTAAGGGTACAGATTCCACAACCTCAGCATCAGCAACACACAGCCTCCTAAGATCCCTCAGGAAAAACTTGTGATAAAAATGAAAAAATGAATAGTTGTGGTTGTTTCTTATTTTTCTTTTCCCTTTCTTTTTTTTTTTTTTTTTTTTTTTTTTGTAATTGAACTTTCTCTTTTTTGTATTCAACCTAAATTAATGAAAAGTATGTTTGATTTCTTCTATGGTTTTTATACTTGTATTGATGTGGTTTTTATTTTATCATTAGTTTACATAAGCAATTGGAAATTTTACCCGTCCGGTGTGGCTAATAGCAAGCCAAGTTAAATTCAATACGTGTATCACCTCGGCAAACCCTAAACTAAACTCCAAAAATTATACAAGCTAATATGGTACGCACATAAGTTTAGAACTTATTTCTTTCCTTACATATCAGTATGTTTAAACGAATATAAGGATGATCGATCTTTAACCAGATACAAGTATGCTCGTGAATGCTTTAAGTAATGCTCATGAGCATCCACTCAAGCTTGTTTATCATGATGCAGTTTTTTGTTGTTTAGAGCAATTAGTTATATTTGACATCTAAGCTATTAGTAAGGAGCACTTAGTTACCTTAAGTTTGGAGAAAACGACAGAAAGAATTAATTTGTGCAATACACATAGTCCGCAGAGTCAAATACGACCAAAGCCTTGTTCATTACTTGGTATGATGGTAGGAAGATATCAATTTTCTCAAGGTATGTGGTTCGAGGATCCAAGCATGACTAGGGGTTTGTTTGATACTTAGATAAATTATAGAAAGATATGAATTTTCCCAAGGTATGTGGTCCGAGGAGCCAAGCATGACCAGGGGTCTGTTTGATACTTAGATAAATGATAAAAAGATATCAATTTTCTCAGGGTATGTGATCCGAGGAGTCAGGCGTGACTAGAGGTTTGTTTGATACTTAGATAAATGATAAAAAGATATCAATTTTCCTAAGGTATGTGGTCCGAAGAGCCAAGTATGACCAGAGGTCTGTTTGATACTTAGATAAATGTCATAAGGTATTAATTTTCCCAAAGCATGTGGTTCGAGGAGCCAGACATAGCTAAATTTCTATTTAACACTTAGATAAATGATACTTGACGTGTAGTATAACCATAACATATATGATAAAGTATATTCTCATTAATAATAATACATTCTCAGGTTATTTACATTCCAGGGGTGTGGTACAACCTTTTCTTCCAGGTCTTCTAGACAATATGCACCTATTCCTGCCACAGATGTAATACGATATAGTCCCTCCCAGTTGGGTCCCAATTTTCCCTAGGCTGGATTCTTTGCAGAACCAGGTGCCATTGGCCTTAATTTCACGTTGGCATCATACCTTTGCTTAAGATTATATTGATAGTAGGTCAATTGTACCATGGTGTTTTCTCTTCGTTCTTCAACTAAGTCCAAACTCTTTTCCAATAAGTCATCATTGCTAGTCAGAGCGAAAGAGCTTGTTCTCAATGTGGGGAATCCAGTTTCTAGTGGAATAACAGCCTCAGCCCCATAAGTCATTGAAAAAGGGGTTTCTCCAGTAGACCTCCGAGGTGTAATCCGGTATGTCCAAAGAACGTGTAGTAGCTCCTCTATCCATTTTCCCTTGGCATCATCTAGCCTCTTCTTAAGCCCACTCACTATGACCTTATTTACAGCCTCGGCTTGCTCGTTCTCCCGTGGATAAGCTGGAGTGGAATACCTATTAGTTATTCCTAGCTCACAGCAGTACCTCCTGAAGGACTTATGGTCAAATTGAAGTCCACTATCCGAGATGAGAGTGTGAGGGATTCCGAACTGAGTGACAATGTTCTTCCAAACAAACTTTTTGGCGTCCACATCCTTGATGTTTGCCAATGGTTCTACTTCAATCCATTTAGTGAAATAATCAGTGCCGACCAACAAATACTTCTTGTTCCCTACTGCCTTGGGGAAAGGACCAACAATGTCCAAACCCCACTAAGCAAAAGGCTAAGGGTTGGACAGAGGATTAAGGACTCCTCCCGGCTGATGGATGTTTGGTGCAAATCTTTGTCACTGATTACACTGCTTCACATACTCTTGGGCATCTCTTTGCATATTAGGCCACCAATATCCTTGAGTGAGAGCCCTGTGGGATAAAGACCTTCCTTCTGTATGGCTTCCACAAATTCCTTCATGTAATTCTTTCAAGAGTATCTCAACTGCTTTAGGGTGTATGCACAACAAATATTGGCCGGAAAAAGATCTCTTATATAGTTTTTGATCCTCGGACAGCCAGAACAGAGGAGCCTTCCTCCGTATCTTGTTCGCCTCGAACTTATTCTCAGGCTGGACATCACTTTTAAGGAATAGTAGGATAGTGTCCATCCAGTTCGGACCTACCTTTATCTGGTGAATAGAGACCACCTCTCTTCTTAATCCAAAAGGTTTAGCAAGATATTCCACAAGAATTACTTTAGGTAAACTCTGTGCTGAGGAGGTTGCTAATGTTGCAAGTGAGTCTGCATGTGTATTTCTGCTTCTTGGGATTTGCAATAAATTAAAGGACTCAAATTCGGACTGTAAATGTCTAACCTAGCTCAAATATTCCTGCATTCTAGGATCTTTGGCTTCTAACTCCCCTCGGATTTGACCTACTACCAGTCTTGAATCCGAGAATATTTCTATTGTCTTTCTACCCATCTTTTGAACCATGGTCATTTCGACTAGCAATGTTTCATACTCAGTTTCATTGTTTGTGGCCGAGAAGCCTAGTCTCAAGGATTTTTCAATTGTGATATTCTCAGGGGAAACCAAAACTAGCCCCACACCAGATCCTTTGAGGTTCGAGGCGCCATCAACATAGACCCTCTAGGATAAAGCTTCCTGTACAGAAATTACATTAACTGAATTTACATCCATGTTCTGCTTCCTCATTTCTTCTTCTACTGGGATTTTAGCAAATTTAGCCACCAGGTCGACAAGGACTTGACCCTTGATAGAAGTGCGAGGCATGTACTTGATATTAAAAGCTCCCAACATCGTTCCCTATTTGGCAATCCTTCCCATGTAGTCAGCGCTTTGAAGTAAAGCCCTAAGTGGCAGTTGTGTCAAGACAACAACTGTGTATGATTGGAAATAATGGGGAAGCTTACGAGTGGCATACACCACTGCCAAAATAGCCTTCTCGAGTGATAAATATCGGACCTTAACTTTATGTAGGGACTTGCACACGTAATAAACTGGCTTTTGTACGCCACTGTCAACCCTCATCAACACCAGGCTTACTGCGTGAGCGGCCACTGAAACATAGGTAAATAAAAACTCATCAGCCTCGGGTTTGGACATGATAGGTGGCTGAGAAAGATACTCCTTCAACTGCTGGAAAGCTAAGACACACTCATCGGTCCATTCAAATCCCTTCCATTAATTCAGCAACTGGAAGAAAGGCCTACATCTGTCAGCCGACCGTGATATGAATCGGTTTAAGGTAGCAGTCATCCCGGTTAACCTCTGAACTTCCTTGGGATTCCGTGGTGGCTGCAAATTATTGATTGCCTTAATTTGGTTTAGGTTGACCTCAATTCCGCAGTGCGTGACCATGTAGCCTAGAAACTTTCCTGATCTGACACCAAAAGAACACTTGGAAGCATTAAGTCGCAACTTGTGCCTTCTTAAGGTTTCAAAGATGTTTCCGAGGTTGTTAATGTGCTCGGCTTCCTTCTGGCTCTTGACCACCATATCATCAATGTAAATTTCGAAGTTTTTTCCCAGCTATGGCTCAAACATCCTTGTCATCATTCTTTGGTAAGTAGACCCTGCATTTTTAAGCTCAAAAGGCATCACTTTATAATGGAAGTTCCTAATGGGAGCAACAAAAGCTGTCTTTTTTTGACCCTATAAACCCAAAGGTATTTGGTGGTAGCCTTAAAAAGCGTAAAAAAAACTCATTCGAGGATGCCCTACGGTCGCATCCACCAACTGGTCGATCCAAGGCATGGTAAAGGGGTCTTTTGGGCAGGCCTTATTCAAACCTGTGAAATTCACGCATACCCGCCACTTTCCATTCTTTTTCTTCACAACTCCAGTATTAGCCAGCCATTCAGGGTAAAACACTTCTTTAATAGCCCCGACCTGTTTAAGCTTCAACACCTTATCCTTGACAGCGTCAGAATGATCTTTTGAAGAGCGCCGAGGTTGTTGCTTCCTAGGGATGGCAGATGGATTAACATTTAGGTGATGACAGATGAAGCTCGAATCCACCCTAGGGGCTTCATAGGCATTCAAGTAAAGACATCAATATTCTCCTTGAGAAATTTCACCAATTCCTCTTTGTCCTAAGGAGGCAGCTGAGTTATGATTTGGAAGAATTTCTCCGAATCATCTCCTATAATAATTTTCTCTAAATCCTCAAACTTCGCCTCCTCGGCCATACCACCTAGAGGCGGGGCTTCGGTCTTTAACTGCTACAATCCTCTATCTGTTGAAGCCGAGGAGCCAGACTCAGGCTAGTGCATGATTGCAGCTACTAGGCACTGTTTGGCCACAAACTAACTCCTAACCAGTTCTTCAACCCGATCCCCAGACTGATACTTTACTTTGAGATGAAGAGTGGATGAGACGGCCTCTAGGGCATGAAGCCAGGGCCGTGCCACAATGGCCGTGTATGGAGAGAAAGTATCCACCACTATAAAATCCACCTCCACCACCTCTGAACCAGCCTGCACAGGCAATCTAGTTTGTCCTTTCGAGACGACAACCTTCCCGTCGAAGCTCACAAGAGGTGAATCATAACTAATCAGGTCCTCCAACTTCAAGTTGAGCCCTTTGTACAAATCCTGGTACATAATCTCAGCTCCATTACCTTGATCCACCAGTACCCTTTCCACGTCATACCTTCCAATCCTAAGGGTTATTACCCGGGTGTCATCGTGTAGTTGTATGGTCCTGGCTTTATCATCATCTGAGAAGCTCAACATCGGCCGGATCCCCACCCTAGCTCTCTTCGGCACGTGTCCAGAATCCTCGGAAGGTGATTCAGCCACCTTCACCACCCCGGATGGACAAGATCCTGTTCTCCCAAGCGCAGCAAGGATAACGTGAATAGTGCCCAGAGGGGGCCTCGAAGAAGTATTGCCTTGAATCCCTGACCTCTCTTGACCTTCCTGCTCATTAGACTGGTTTAAAAACTACTTTAGTTTGCCATCTCGGATCAGCTGTTGCAGGTGGCTCCACAAGGTTCCGCGGTCTTCAGTTATATGCCCCTATTCTCGGTAGTATTGGCAATGAAGACTTTGATTGCGCTTCAAGGGATCTTCACTTATTTTGTTTGGCCACTTGAAGTATGGCTCATTCTTGATCTTTTCCAGGACTTAATGCACTGGTTCCCAGAACACAGTGTTAACAACCTGGGCAGCTGTGGATCCAGATTGCCCTCCAAAATTCCTTCGTGGCCAGTTGTTGTTATAACGGTCCGACCTGAAATCTCTCCTCTCTTGAGGGATAACCTTACCTCTGCCCTTTCCTTGTTGTTGGTTTTCCTCAACTCTTTTATACTTATCGATCCTATCCATGAGCTGGCGTACGCTGGTAACAAGTTTCCCTATTAAGGACCTCCTCAAGCCGACCATGAAAGTCCTTACAGCCACGTCGTCAAAGTCACCATCTATCTCATTGAACATCTCCCAATATCTGTCCAAATATGTTTTCAAGGTTTCTCCTTCCCTCATGGACAAGGATAGCAAAGAATCCAAAGGCCGAGGAACTCGACTGCATGTGATAAAACGGGACCCAAACGCCCGAGTGAGCTCTTTAAAAGAGTCAATAGAACCTGCTCTCAAACTCTCGAACCACCTCATCGCCACAGGCCCTAAGCTAGAAGGAAACACCTTGCACATCAGGGCCTCGTTCTTGGAGTGTACTGCCATTCTCTGATTAAAGTGGCTGACATGTTCAACAGGGTCTGTCCAACCATTGTTGATAGTGAACGTGGGTTGGGTAAACCGCTGAGGAACGCTCCTACTCTCAATTCTATGCGTAAAGGGAGACATAGAGGTTCAGTTAGTGCCTTGCTCATTGCATCATTCCCTAGACCCCTCGAGGATGAATCCCTGCCCTTGCGCTCGCGATGATAATCCTCATCATATTTGAAAGTCTCGCTAAGAGATGTTCTTGACCAGTGCCTATAATCACCATCCCTCTCACCGTCAGAAGAAGGGTCAGAGATGGAGGGACTTTGCCTTCTCCGCTCGTGATGCAACTTTCTCTCCAAGTGATTGATCTTCCTCTACATGGCCTTGGCACTTTTCTCGTGAGAGAAGTGGCTATTACCCCTAGAATGACTCTCATCGGTGTGGATAGTATGCATACTTCCTTCCCGGTCCCCTCTGCACTCAAGATTATGAAAATGGTCTTCACGTTGAGACCCCATAGATTCTAATTGATTTGGACCCGAACCTACCATGATTGAAAGCTAGACTCACTATCACCTCAGTCTTTCCCACAGACGGCGCCAATTGTAAGGACACAAATTTGAACCCTTAGCCCAAACGATGGATGGACCAACCCAAAAGGCCTAAAAACAATAAATTTGTAGAGAGTAGGTTGAGAAAACTGGGCTAGGATGAGTTGGACAATAGATAGGGTGGATTCAAATGATAAAAAAAGGAAAGGTAGACAAGTTCAACTTCAATAAATCGTCCTCGACCAATATCCGAGGAAATCAATTCTTATATATATTGTTCTAAGTTTGATTGCACATTCCGTTCATAGTGGCTACAGTGTTTCTTTCTTAATTTTTTGATCTCCCTCCTTTTGGGTATCTTCCTCCATTTAGACTACTTACTCTTCTCCTCCTAGCCTTCCACGTACAGATTTAGGTGGTTGGTGTAAATACTTATCCCATCCACCTTTTCCAAATGTCTTTGTGTAGTAGCTGTAAGGCTGAAATTCACTGTTTAGATATCACCTTCACATTAATGCGGCCCGAAGGTTAGCTGCAGAGCATTCAATGCGGTGGTAGTAGCTTTCCCCTTTGATATTTTAAGATCTTCCCTTATTATACGCTTATGCGATACGTACCCGTTCCGACAGAATTCTCTAGAGTGTTTTCTTGAATAGCAGACCATCAAAACGGATCTCGGCTTTGGTTATCCGAGGGGATACTCATCCTCGGCACCACCTTCTGGGTCACCACGTTTACCACTAGCTTCTTTGTCTTCCAACACAGGCTTTCTTGACAAAGTTTAACTGTCCTTGAGTAAATCTTAGTCCTCGGCTTGGGCTCTAGGCCCAACATATATATGGATAAGGAATTTCAAGCCCAATACTCCTATAACTACTACTCCATAATGATGGTGGCTAATTAGTTTTATCATTTTTTATAATGCAATATGTTGAATAAAATAATATGAGAAGAAAAAAAGTAAAAATAAAAATATAAAAATAAACACCAAATTAATTATCTCTAAATAAATATCACATTATCCAAATCATGCTATGTAATAGAGTTATATTACATTCTTACATATTGTCTCTAATTCTTTATAATGCAATATGATAAAATTTAACAATCAAAGTGAACAAAAAAAAAAAAAAATTAAAACACAATTAAATCGCATCAACCTAAAGTAGAGTTCTAAAAAGCACAAAAATTTATCAACCTATAGAAGAGATTCAAAAAAAAAAAAAAAACCACCAATATTTTGAGAGAGAAAGAGAGAGAAATAAATTTTTTTGTGAGGAAAAATTATGAATGTAATGGAAGAGAGAATGTCAAATTTATACTAAAAGGATGATAATAAGAAGAAACAAAATGAGTACAATAATAAAGTAGATAAAGAGAAAGATGAAGAGTGATATTAAGATAGAGGGTAGTGAGGAGATGAAAATATAAAGGGAATGAGAAAGGATAGAGAAAGTGTAAATGTTAAAAAAATGAGTACAATTTTATTTATTTGAATTTAAATAAAATATTATATGTTTAATTAAAAAAAAATAAGAAAACATAAATAATTTAATTATAAGAAGGATGTGATTGAGTTTAAATATTAAATAAAATAAGATGAAAAGAAAAAAATGTAAAATAATAATAATAATAAAAATACCAAATTATCCAAATCATGTTATCTTTATATACGTAAAACCATAGATGTGTGTATATATATATATATATATATATATATATATACACGTAAAATCATAGACTACTACTCCATAATGATAGTGGCTAATTAGTTTTGTTATTTTTTATAATGCAATATGTTGAAAAAAATAATATGAGAAGAAAAAAAGTAAAAACAAAAATATAACAATAAACACCAAATTAATTATCTCTAAATAAATACCAAATTATCCAAATCATGCTATGTAATATAGTTATATTACATTTTTACATATTGTCTTTAATTCTTTATAATGCAATATAATAAAATTTAACAATCAAAGTGAACAAAAAACTTAAAACACAATTAAATCGCATCAACCTAAAGTAGAGTTCTAAAAAGCACAAAAATTTATCAACCTATAGCAGAGATGCAAAAAAATAAAAATAAAAAACCAAAATTTTGAGAGAGAAAGAGAGAGAAATAAATTTTTTTGTGAGGAAAAATTATGCATGTAATAGAAGAGAGAATGTCAAATTTATACTAAAAGGATAATAATAAAAAGAAATAAAATGAGTACAATAATAAAGTAGATAAAGAGAAAGATGAAGAGTGATATTAAGATAGAGGGTAGTGGTGAGATGAAAATGTAAAGAGAATGAGGAAGGATGGAGAAAGTGTAAATGTTAAAAAAAATGAGTACAATTTTATTTATTTGAATTTAAATAAAATACTATATGTTTAATTTTTTAAAATAAAAAAAAAATAAGAAAACATAAATAATTTAATTATAAGAAGGATGTGACTGAGTTTAAATATTGAATAAAATAAGATGAAAAGAAAAAAAAATTTAAAATAATAATAATAATAAAAACACCAAATTACCCAAATCATGTTATGTAATAGAATAATATATATTATATTCATATATATTATCTTTAATTTTTTATAACGCAATAGGATAACATTTAACAATCAAAGAGAATAAAAAAACTTAAAACACAAAACCAAATCCCATTAACCCAAAGTAGAGTTATGATGAACAAAAAAATTTATCAACTTAAAGTAGAAATGCAAGAAAAAAAAAACACTCCAAAAAAAATTGAGAGAGAGAGAGAGAGAGAGATAACCTTTATGTGAGGGAAAACTATGCAAAGAATAGAAGAGATAATGAAAAATTTATAGTAAGATGATGTGAATATGAAAAGACAAAATAAATGAAGATGAAGGGAAATATAAATAATGATATTAAAGTTAGGACAGTGGGAAGATAAAAAGGTAAGGGGGAAAGATGAAGAGACAAAATAAAAGAAAATAAAAGGAAAGATGAATAGTGATATTAAGGTTAAGGGTAGTGTGGAGATGAATAAGTAAGAGAAGGAGAAAGGTTGGAGAAAGTGTAATTATTAAAAAAAACGTTAAAAAAAATTATAGGAAAATTGGAAAGAAAAAGAAAAATGACATGGATGTTGTTGTGGGTCAACTGAAACGCAACAATAATAAATGTTATGCTTCAGCTTTTAGATATATATAGATATAAATAAAGATTATAGTAAGATGATGTGAATATGAGAGACAAAATAAAGGAAGATGAAGGAAAAGACGAATAGTGATTTTAAGGTTGAGGGTAGTGAGGAGATGAAAATGTAAGGGAATGAGACAGGTTGGAGAAAGTGTAATTATTAAAAAAAAAAAAGTAAACATAAAAAAAATTATAGGAAAATTAGAAAAACAAATGATAATAACGTGGATGTTGATGTGGCTCAACTGAAACGCAGTAACAATAAATACTACGCTTCGGCTTTTAGATATATATAGAATAGATGAGTTAGTCCTTTATTTAGACCAATATTTTATATCCTATAAAATTTATTATAATATATAATTTATGACAAAAGTTACGTACAGTACCTTAGGTGTTATTTATTAAGTTTCTTTCTTAAGATTCAGCCATGTGACAACTTAATTAGTAAATACACTTCCATCCCATGAAAAAAAATCCACATGACAATTTTATATCCTATATAAGGTTTATTATAATATATAATTTAGGAGAAAATTTAGGTACAGTACCTTTGATGTTATTCTTTAAGTTCCTCTCTTAAAATTCAGTCATGTAATAACTTAATTAATAAATACACTTCTATCCCATGAGAAAAATTCACATAACAAAATCTTAAAATGAGAACCTAAAGAACAACACCTAAATCTTACCGTATAATTTAAGTAGCAATGATATAGGTGTTAAAGGGCTTTCTATCTTGGACTTAGGCAGTTGGGCTAAACCACATCAAATTGTGTGTTTCTAGTTTAATACTTTTTTTTTCCTCTCACTTTTAATCCCAATGATATTTTAAGTTCTCGTAGCACATTTTGGTATCCTAGAAAAATCAAATTCCCTCAGTGTTTTTTACATACTATTAAAGCTCATTATATATAGCTAATTACCCGTGTTCTATGGGACCTAATTAATGATCGTGTAAAGGGAAACCATATAATCGTATCGAAGTCTTGAAGTCATTTGAACGTACTTGATTTGAAAGAAATAATGATTCTTTCATATTGTAAGGACACAAACTCTACGAGTGGGCCTACGAGCAGAATTAGTTGAAGCCCAGGTTGTATATAGTATCCTTGGAATAAATTTGTAAAGAGAGTGTGCTGAAGAATACTTGATTGAGAACGTATGGGTTGATGGCCCAAGTCTGTTAATGATCAGATTAACATTAATCGAATATTAAGATGATACAGGCTTCTTCTCGACACAATCCGAGGAGTGAATTTGGACTACTACTATGAATACCTCTCTCTCTTTCTCTTGATTGCTCTTCTTTTTAACGACTTCCCTTTTTCTTTTGATTGTTCGATCCCTTTTCTCTTTCTCTCCAGCTCTATTTATATGCCAATTTTACCTCACGTGCCAGTTAGGTGAGTCTTTTTTGATACTTGTCCCATCAGCCTTCACCTGAAGTCTTCACTTGACAGCTGTAAAGGATGAAGGTCACTGTTCAGATGTCTTTTCCTCATTAATGCGGCCAGGAGGTTAGCTGTAGGGTCATAAATGCGGTGGCAGCAGCCTTTCACATAATATCTCTTTGTTGCCACTTGTCCTTTTTGCCCACATGAGCTTGGAGGTTCTCCAGAAATGACAGGATCAATGCTGGGACATCCATGGGGATTGTCCCTCTAATCATCCGACCAGGCAATTCTCCTCGGACAACTCCGTTCTCCCTTCAAATAGGTTTTATTACAAGGAGGAGTTAAGCTGGGTTCAGTCTTCGTGACTTACTGTCCTCGGATGGCAAGTCAGCTCGGACGGGCTTGTGGCGCACTATCCGAAATTGGGCCTTTTACCCCTACACATATAAAATAAGGTTCGTAAATAGTTATACTATACTTTCTTGATTATCGCAGTGCCTCTTAAACTGTAAAGTTCTTCTCCAAGAAAAATAGATTGTCCAATTCTCGGCCGTGAAAATAATAATATAGCTTTAACCCGAGAGAGAGAGAGAGAGAGAGAGAGAGAGAGAGAGAGAGAGAGAGAGAGAAGAAGAAGAAGAAGAAGAAGAAGAAGAAGGTTGCAATTAGTATCATATGACTTGGTCAGCTAAAGAGGCCACATGGGCTCCCAGTGGGCTCTGAAATGTTCAATCAATTCATATCAAATTTGAAAAAAAGCTTCTGCCCATAGCCAATAATTACATGTTGCAAATACAGAAAACTTTGCTTTTAACAGATTCCACCTAATTGTGATAGTCAATTGGTACTTTCATTTTTATGCAAAAAGGATATTTAGGTGGTATCAAAAAGGCATAATTAGGTGGTTTTGCTAAAGATGCTAGCTAACAGATGGAATGCCAAGCTCCTGTTCCTTGTTTAAAGTCCTTTCATATGTAAGCTGGAGCTTGATATGATGGTGCTTTCAAGAAAAAGTGAAGGAAAGGTGGGGTTACTCAGTTATTTCTGTCCAAAAGCAAAAAGGCTTTCAATCTTATCAGGATTTGGTAGGGGCTTTTAATTAAAATTTATCTTCTAGTGGTAGTAGTTATTATGTATTGATTGAACATTTGGATTTACATGATGCAAGGCAGACTCTTTTGAATCCCTCAAATAGATTCCCACGAAAGACCTGATATAGTTGAATGGTTGTTTTGTTTGGAAGGTTTTTGTTACCGACTCCGTCAGCTTTGAAGTTTTAGTGACTTGGTGGTGTCTATACTAACACTAGATGAGTTTTAGTCGAAGCCAAAAAAGGGTCATTTTTTATTTCAAAGTTTAGAATAGCAGTTCTACTTTGTCAACTTTTCTTCGGATAAATCTAAAGAGTGAGTCTGACAGGCTGTTCCAATGGCATCAGCACCATCTGCTTCAAGAACTCACTACAAACGCGAAGAGGAACCCCGAATGGAATTGCATTGTGGTTGCAATGCTTCAAACTCCAATGAGTCATGGAATTTTAATAATGGCCAGGATTATAACAATGGTGAAGATATTTCGGTGACTGTTTGTTCCACTCCAAAGGCTCAAAGATTCAGAATACCTGAGATGTTGTCATGTCCACCTGCTCCAAAGAAGAGAAGGGTAACTTCAAGCTTCGTATCAGATAGTAATATTAGATCTCCTATACCCTTTTTTGCTCCTCCGGAGATAGAGCTTTTCTTCTTCTTGGCATTTCAGAACATCCCCACGTGAGTTGATAGCTATTTCTATGAAAAATTTGATTACGAGGTGACTTCTATTAATACTCTACTTGCAACCCTACAGATCAGCGTAAAGTGCAGTGTGATCAGAAGATCTTCTTTTGAATGGTTAATGGTAAATGCAGCTTTAGCTCTTTCTTTTCCAATTGTACTACTAGTTTTTCAAATGTGTAGGCTATGCTTATATATATGCTGTGCTTCGATTAAGGTTTTCTTTAAGGGTCACTTCAGTTGCGAACGCATTTGTGTATTTTATACATTCTTTCTAACCTGTTATATTAGCAGCTGTGACCTCGGAGTTTTGAGATACATGTAAAATGTAAACTCAGCATTTAAGAATTGTGAGAATGAATTCTTAGCTTCATATGAAGTTGTTTTCATAAGTTTTCTTCCTTTCTCTTGGCATATTGTTTCTCTTTGTGGTAATTGTAAACTTTGTTATGGGTCGACCTTAAAAAATAATAGTAGAAGAGATATCTTGTTCATTCAAAAAAGAAATAGTAGAAGAAAAGCTGCTTTTGAATGTCAGCTATTGATTGAATATTCGTCTTCTTTTGCACTTTCCCACCCACCTCCCTCACGGATAGTGAGTGAGTAGTGATTCTAAATTTAGATACAAAATAAATAGTAATTCCTTTGATTTTTCATGCCTTGTTATGTACTTGTACTCCTAGTCATTTAAAATTTTAAATAACATAGTAGTTTATATATTATTAAATTTTTTTTTTTAAAAAAAGTAAAATCTTAATAGTAGCTTAGATGAAAATAATCTTATTTCAAATAGAGAGAATCGTACTCTATACGTAGTGTTATTTAAACCTTCAAGCTCACTTAAATTATGGGTTCAATTTGCAACCATCACAATAATCTTATTGGAAAATTACAACCGTTATTAACTATGACATAGTAGATTATCAACATTGCTATTCAATATATCTTTCAAATGGCCTCACTAAGGCTGCCCATAGGTCGGGCCAAGTTAGTTTTGGACCCAGCCCGAACCCAACCTACTGGCGTCGAGTGGAGGGCGGAGGGACCCAAAACCAACCGCCAACGTCAATCAATCGAATCGGTTTTGGGTTCAAGTTGAGCTCGGGTCGATTCTAAAGTTAGCCTGAAATTGGAAATCGTCATCGGAAATTGTTGCCGGAAACTAGAAATCGTTGTCGGAAACTGCAAAACTTCGCTGGAATCTGCAAATTTCCGTTGAAATTTGCTATGATTTGGTTGGATTTGGCTAAATCCCACTAGATCTGGTCGAAATATCACCAAATCTAGCTTGATCTAGCTGGACTTGGCTGGACTTCATATATAACTCCGGTCGTATAATGCCCCAAAATCATAAATAATAATAGTTTATTTAATCTAAATAATCTATAAAAATATTAAATAAATGCAACTAATAACCTAAAATTTCATCACAATTGCCAGAGTTCTAATCCCATCAAGGATAAAACATCTTCAAAATAATTCTTCAGTACAATATTTGATACTATAAAAATAATAATAAAATCCTTAGTCCCACAATATAGTTTGTAATTGTTGTCTTCCCCAAAATCTCTACTCCAATGATCCCTCTAATGTATATATAATGGAGAATAAAAAGAGGGTGAGATAACTCAATAAGTGGAATTTACTAACATTGGTGTGTGGGAACAAACCTTTTTAAATAAATAATTCATATAGCAAAGTTATAACTTGTAACCCATCAATATTTTAATATCAAATATTTCATATAAAAATATCATTGTATTGTGAGCCATTATGATTTACCAACACCATTATAGAAACAATTTCTCAAGCTTTTCTTGTGGTCAACGTTTACGTCACATTGACAGGGTTGTGCTATCCCATTTTTAGGACTGAAACTCCCTTTTCATCCCCTCTCTTAAGGGTGATTCCTTTGTAACCTAAAGGTGCATTCCCATGCTAAAGAACTCCCTTTTCGGATCCTTAATGGTATAGTCCCTTGCTAAGGAGCTACCAAATGTGCACTGTCCCTTTTTTGGAGACCATCCCTTGCTAAGAA
Source organism: Lithocarpus polystachyus (assembly GCA_033629205.1). Classification (NCBI taxonomy): domain Eukaryota; kingdom Viridiplantae; phylum Streptophyta; class Magnoliopsida; order Fagales; family Fagaceae; genus Lithocarpus; species Lithocarpus polystachyus. The sequence goes on along the minus strand of CM066168.1, from coordinate 25,329,218 downwards.
CTAGTTGCAATATGATTATCTCTTGCTAAGGACTAAAAACAATACTGAGCTTTCAATCACGACTTGTCATAGGATTCAAAACAAATTCAAGATGCTCATAACAAATAATCCAGTCATAATACTAAAAAATACAAAGATTTATCCACACATACAAGTTTAAATAAGTTTAGGTTGTCACACAAGTTTTTCATATAACAAATAGTCAACGTTTTCATACAATGTGCACATCAAACATTTATATAATATCAATATATTTATAGAGTATCAAACATATTTCTTTGTTATAGGAATAGTTTGATAATCAAAACTGTTTTGGGAAAACCCTCAAATTAGTAAATACCACTTACCTCTTGTTTGAAAAAAAAAGAAAAGAAACTTGAGTCACAACTAATCCGTAAATTAGAACCTAGCAACACCAAAAATAGGTTCATCAATACACGAATTTCCCACTTAAAAATCTGTTTTCATACTTAAAACAGTATAATCTTTGACAACACTATTATTTTCTTAATTTTTCATTTATTTACTTAGCTGTCCAATTCACTTTCAGCTTTGATCCAATTGTTCTATTTCACATATTTTCACTATCTATTAATTGGCATGATTGTACTATAACTCTAAAGAACTCTAGCATTTCATTATGTTTCCAACCATCATATAGTCTACTACAATTCTTAGAAGCCACATTATATTTATATCTGACCAATCTAATATATAGTTGAAGCCACATATTATATCTTAATTTATCAATCCCATAGCTAGCCCATTATTCCCTTGATGCTGCAAAACTTAAATGACAAATTTGGACAAATGTTTACACAATGACAGTGCGAGGATGACAAATTGGTTAACTTAGATAATACATGATTTCTTATTCTCACGTTACAGTGGTTAAAAAGATATTCTTGGCTTGAAAATCATTGCTGTCTAGCACAATGAATTAGAGATGAATACACATATCACTAGAAAGATGATGAGGAAGATATATATATATATATATATATATATATATATATCAACCATAAAGCAACCTTTTCCCATTCGCATGGTGACAAACTTAAATTGATAAAGTCCAAGCCTATTACTCTATCAGGTACTATTTTTACCCAATCAATCTCAAATCCTATGGAGGACCATAAGGCTATATGTTCAATACCTATAATAATATTGCAAGAATCATAGGTCAGCTTTCCCATCAATATAGTGATAGGTTTAGATTCATGAAACCCAATGCCAATTATTTTACTAGGTATCAAAATAACAGATGCACAAACTCATGTCTTCCTATAAGCGTGAGGACAATTGCTAGCCATAGAATAATTCCAACTTTCTAAAATTATGGCAAAACAAAATCATACTTGCAATCTCACGCTCAGCCACAGAGCAAGAAATAAATTCAACTGTGTGGTGCTGTTAAAAGGGGAAGTCTCCTATTTATATATATACTTATGCCATCTCACTTGGGCCTCTTACACCATAATAATTATCTGATTTAAATATCTTAGGCCCAAATCGATTAAATCCATTTAATTGTGGACCTCCTTTTTAATTTATGTATAAGAAAGAAATTAGTAATAAAATTATTGGGTGTTATAGGTCGGGATTGGGTGGCTCAGGTTTTGGAGAAGGAAACCTACCACTCGACCACGCCAGTGTCGATTCTTGAAAACGGAGACCTGTCACTGACCGATTGGACCTTTGGTTCGAGCTAGAATTGGGTTGGCGTCGAGCGGTTTGGCCGGGTTGTCGGGCTCTAGTAGGGTCTGGACAGCCCTAGGCCTCACACAAAACAAATATTTCTCTCTCTCTCTCTCTCTCTCTCTCTCTCTCTCTCTCTCTCTCAACACCAAAATCAAAATCAAAATTTAGATTTGAGTTTTCTTTCACCATGCACCCTCTTACACAAGATAAAGTAAAAGTCTTTTTTCATTTTATATATATAAACTTTTCATCTCTTTTTGTTAAGTTTAATACATGAATCATCATATTTATTTTCTATATCAAATTAATCTTGGTTTGCTTAGTATAATTCATCAAATTATGTGTTAATTCTGTCTTTACTTAGATTGGTCAAGACTATTGGGTGATTCTATTGTTAAGTGAAGTTGTATTAAGGACTTTGATAAATTAGATTATATTATTCTATGCTTTAAGATTTATTTTATTCTTGCCATATCATAATTTTATATTTTAGATAGTGTTTCTTTTATTTATAAACATTTTTCAAGTTATAAATGTTTACTAAAGTTATAAATGTCTTCTAAAAACTATCATATAAAACTTGAGAGAGCGAGAGAGAGAGAGAAAGAGAGAGAGAGAGAGAGAGAATTTGTTTATATATATATATATATATATATAAAACTGTAAAGTTCGGGAAACAGTCAAAATGGACTGGTCCGTTACTTAAACTGGCTTGAACTGTTCCTAAGAAGAGACTGTCATTAAACCTTATATGACGGGTATCTCTAAGGGCTAACAGAACTGAATTGTTCAATCCTGATCTGATGAGAGGTTTAACTCCAACCTGGACTAAACCTATGTGCATAAAATGGTGTCCTCTGTTTATGTGTGCCTTGATCTGATCTGGGCTAAACAAGTAGCACGTCTCGTACTCCTTGTTTATTCCATAAACTTGTTCTATGGTCCTAACATGGAAATCTGTCTTGAAAGAATTCAAGCTCCATGAAAAAGACTTATAAAACTCCTTTGTGGGTACCTTAGGGAGGTTCCAATCTCCTAACTTAAGGTTTGAGAATTATTATATGAGGCACAAAAAGGCTTGTGTTAACCAGGATATAGAAAAAAAGGTTGACAATCAACCAAACTCTCCTTCCCAAGTAAAAACCCTTAGTAAACAAGAAGAACTACTCTTAGATCTAATAGAACAGATCGAAGATCCAGTGATCAAAGCCCAAAAACTCAGTGCATTTCATGCAACCCTAGTTAAGGAAACAACCAAACCTGAACCACCCAGGATTAAGGAACCCAAGGTAGATTTAGAGAAAATTTATGAGAGATTCTCTAGATCCAAGAAGGAAATCACAGTTATATATATATATATATATATATATATACATTCGATGGATAAAAAGACTATAATGGGCACTGATTATGCTAGATTAAGTCTTAAGACTCAATCTTTATTAAGAAGTGCTGTTGCCAACTTGCCAACTGAAATACAATATAGTATTTTGGAAAGCAAGGCTATGTTTGGGTCTTTTGACCTATGGTGCAAATATTTCAAGAAACTTGTTACAGCTACTATTTCAAGAAACTTGTTTTATATATATATATATATATATATATATATTTATATATATATATATATATAACAAGAAATTTAGATCTCACAAGTGAGCTAGAAATTCATCAAAAAGAGTTAGAATAATAAAATAGTAATATAAAAGATAATAATATAAATAATATAATGATGCTCAAACATGTAATATAAAAATTCTTGATTATATTAAAAGTCTAATTTTTCCCCAAATGCTTATATCGCTTATAGAATTTTATTGACAATACTTGTTATAGTTTGTGAGAGTCAAAAACTTTCACAATTGATGACTATCATATAAAACTTGAGAGAGAGAGAGAGAGAGAGAGAGAGAGAGAGAGAATTAATTGAATCTCAAGATAATTTGTTTATATATATATAAAACAAGAAATTTAGATCTCACAAGTGAGCTAGAAATTCATCAAAAAGAGTTAGAATAATAAAATAGTAATATAAAAGATAACAATATAAATAATATAATGATGCTCAAACATGTAATATAAAAATTCTTGATTATATTAAAAGTCTAATTTTTCCCCAAATGCTTATATCGCTTATAGAATTTTATTGAAAATACTTGTTATAGTTTGTGAGAGTCAAAAACTTTCACAATTGATGAATAGTTTAAAGGTAATGATTATCACAATTAATTTGTAATGTAGGAAAATGATTCACAATGGGAGATCTAAACAAGAAAAAGTGGGATATGAACGTTATATTATTAATGAACTAGGCTGGTCGGGGATATATTCAACCAAAGGCAATTACAAATTCTCTCAAGTTTGTCTCTCTAATTTTTTAGTGTCCCCTCTAAGTGTGAGTGAAGGTCTTATTTATACCCAATGTCCTTCTTAGGGATGGCAATAAAAGCCCAACCTGCGGGTACCTGGCCCGACCTAACCCTAATGGGTCAGATTTTACCTGGTCCAATAAATAATAGGGTCAGATCTGGATTTTTAAAAAAAAAAAACCTGGAACGGGTCTTGGTTTTATGCATACCCAGCCCGAACCCGACTTGTATACATATATAATATTAAAAAGAATAAAAAACCCTAGATATAAATACTCTCTTTCTCCTATCAGATTTCATTTCCCAAACGCTTACTGTCACCCTCACCCTCACCTCTCTCTCTCTCTCTCTCTCTCTCTCTCTCTCTCTCTCACATAGAGACTCTCACACAATGCCACCAGCCACCCACTTTTGATGATCTTTGAACAAACCACAAGACAAATCCAAATCCTTGCTGCTGTCGTCATCTCTCATCGCCGTCGTCGTAGTCCTCGTCTTCGTTTCATTACCGACGTTACTGTTATCACCATCATCTTCTTCGCAAATCTGACAGCAAGATTGAAACGGCGCTGTCACAGCACAGAGCCTTTCAACGATCTCATCTCTTCATTGCTTCAACTTGCTACCATAATCCATAAACACCACCGAAATTGCTGTCTCTATAAACGTCCACACACTGAAATCATCTATATCCATTGTTTTGTCCTCTTTTTTTAAAAAAAAATTATAAATTGTATACAATATCATATTGAAGATTGAAAATAGTTTTTATTTTTGATTTGTATTTTAATTTTTTTTTTTTGATGGGTGTGATTTGTATTTCTGTTTATGTTTGTGATCGAAACAGTTTCCGTGGTTGTGATTACTGTGGTTGTAATTTTTTTTTTTTTTTAAAAATTGGATCAGATTGGGCCACAAATTAGGCGGTAGAAGTGGCTGGACAGGGCTGGTTTAGGCCCTGCAAAAAAAAAAAAAAAAAAAAAATCGTTTATTAAACAGGCTGGGTTTGGGTAACGGATAAGGCTCGCTAGTCAGGTTTGGGTATCAAAAAACTCGACTCGAACCTGACCCATTACCATTTCTAGTCCTTCTCTTCAGTAGTGGGCCATCATAATGGGGATCAGAAAATACTTGTCCCATTACGTGTCTCCTCCCCCATTTTGATGATAAAAGTGGAATTTTAGGGTGTAAAGCATTGTTTAGGTCAGTCATTTAGTAATAAATGTGGTTGGTGTTAGGTAGGAACACCTAATCAATGTGGAAGTGACTGTTGCTTGGTTTGTGAGCCACCTCCCCTAGTTCCTTGGATGCATTTATGGGGTTTGGGTTTCTTTCATCGGCTAGACATCCTTGATCGAAACTACTTGAGGAGCTATGGACTTCAAGGGCTTTCATTGGAGGATGGGGGGTTACTTCTTGGCATGGGCCCTTAGTCCATTTGCCAAGCTTAGACCCCATCTCCAAGGGGATAGGCTGGGCCTAGTCCCTTAAACGACCTTGTTCTCTTAATGAGCCCATTGTCCATGGCTCGTGAAATAATTGTGGGAACACTCCCTTACATAGTTGTTTTGCAAAAAGAAGTTTTTCAAAATTAAAATTGACAAAATCCTACTTAAGGAGAAATCATACAGTCCTCTGGTAGACCACGTCATCTGTCCACCATTCCACTAAAAAACTTCCACTTGTTTAAAATTGCTGAGTCAGTGTTTTAAAAAAATTTTCAACTCAACAATTTTAAACAGGTGTGAATTTTTTAATGCAATAGTGGACCATGCCACTTGTCCATCATGTGAATCTTATAATTTCTCCTACTTAAGATCGATTTTATCACAAGAAGATTAAGAGGACTAATCATATTATCATTTTAGAAGAAGATGTTGACAAATCTTAAATACAAAAACTTAGTAATCTTGCATCTTTAAAAGCAAGAAAAATGTATTTTGAATAAAAAATTTATAATATATAAAGCTAAATAAGTATTATTCAATTGAAATTTAAATATATATATATATATATATATATATTATAAAAAATAAAAAGCCACATTTCAAGTTGTTGCCTTAAAGCATTCGCTGGACAAATAACATTTTTAGTCAAACTTCAGCTAAATCAGCCCAAAAAGTTCCATGAATATCATGCTCGCGCGCCTCACGCTAACCAAAAAGTTCCCAAAAGCTACAATACTTCACTAGACTTAGTGAGCTACTGTACTTGGACAAAAATCTCTCTCTCTCTCTCTCTCTCTCTCTCTCGTTGGGTGGTTGTTTGTTCAATGAAGTCAGGCAATGAATTCTACATAAGATGGTCAATTGGTAGCGGATCTATATCGCGGGTGGCTACGCTTTGACATGAGTAGCCAATCTCGAGGGTGAGTAGCTTTCTTTAACGAAGAAGGAGAAGGTAGGTCAAGACAGGGAAAGGGGAAAGAAGATTGGGATTTTTGTGAAAAGTGATAACATATATAATAAAATAAAATTATAACAAGAATATTTAAATAGAGGAAAAAATAAAAATAAATTTTACGGAGCTTGATGTTAATGCTTCAAGGTCTAAAATTGTATTGAGTCAATCTGAGTACTACCTGAGGAGAGGATACATTACATGTGTCCTCTTATTTTGAATTCATAAGAATTACTTCTGATTTTGCCTATTTGGAACAAAGGGGGAAGGGGTTCCCACTTCCCACGTTTAATATATTTTCTGTTTTTGTTTTGTATTTCTCCACTATTATTTCTCATATTTTTAACTTACTTAGAATGCACATTCCAATTAAGCAAATTATAAGAAATATCTTTTCAAACCCTCTCAGATGTTAAAAGTTAATATTTTTTCGAGAATTAATATTAGAACTTAATTGAATGGATCTCGATAATGATTTGGAGAATAACAACCTCGATCTCTATTTTCTAATGTGATTTGTTTTTTTAGTCAACTATTTTCTAATATATAAATCTTAATAAAAAGGATAAAAATAGAATAATCATAGGAAAATGTCAATTACTTTATGTCTTTTTTATGTTGCGGGGCAGACCATAATGTCAGGTATATTTTGAATATTTCATGCGCAAGCGAAGAACCCATCATTGGGCATAGTGCATGGATAAGAGAATCCTATAAAGGAGCTCGTGCGGGTTGTGGCTTGTGATTGACTGACTTGTTGATCATTTCACACACCCGTCAATCGAATCTCCGTGAATTTCTCGCGAATTTTCAACCGATAATCTTAATAGAGAAATGCTAACGGATATTGTTTGGGTAATTATTAACCGTTTGTTTTAAGAAAATTTTTATAAGGAAAGGAAAAAAAAAAGTAATTATTATATTGATATCTTTTTTTATTTTTTATAAAAGTAATTTCAAAATTTTTTAAAAATAAATTATTAACGCTTCTTAACATGACCCTTATGACAAAGTGTATAGCTCTAGCATTATTAACTTTCGCTAGAATTATAAAGAATATAACTTTTTTTTTCTTTGGAAAAAGAAAGAAAAGAAGAAATAACTACTATAAATCAAAAATGACGTCCATATGTAATGGGCCAGCCCATGAGCAGACTCATCAGTACGGGCTTCAGCCCCACAACGATAGTTTCCAGGCCTACTTTAATTCAAGTTTGAGTTGAGTAAAATCGTTGATAGGAAGAGGATATTTTAAATAAAGTTTAACTACAAAATTGATGGTAGTTTAAAGATATAATCTTACTTAATAAAATATATATTATTGTATATTTTAAAAATTTAATCGTTAAATTACATGTTGTTTACGTTTTTAATACACATGTCAAATTTTATATAAATCGGATATTATTTACTATATAATTCATAAATTTATAAAGATATTGAATAAGGTTGTAAATTAAGGCGACAATCAATTTTGTAACTAAATTTTGTCTTTTATTTTTACTATTTTATTGGATTTAAAAAATAATTGAGAGACAAAAGTATAATTATAACTATAATTAATAAAATTTAAAAAGAAATGTACAAAAGCGAAATAAATATGGCAAATTAGCAAAGTATATTTGTTTGGTTTAGATTTTTTTTTTTTAATTTTAATTTTAACTTATATGCTTATGTATACATTTTTAAAGATTCACTTTTCTTAAGGCATGTCATAAATACCAACATAAAAGTGAACTAGGATTCATAATTCACTTAAACACTGTATGTCAGATTCAATTAAAACCTTGAAGTATTTAACCAAGCAATTGTGATATCAAATTGAGTCGACTCCACGAAGCCTCTAAGCATAAGGCTCTAACATTTCAGATTTGATTGAAATCTTAAATTTTTTTTACCCCAAGTAGTTATGCTATAAAATTGGAGTAAACTATACGAAGTGTTTAATGCCATTAGCCCTATATAGGGCTATGTTCCAAAGTTTGCTCTAATAATCACGCCCCTCATAATTTCTACTCATGTTTTTATTTATTTATTTTTTTTTTTTTTTTTTTGTCTTCCTTTAGCTTGTTTCTTATTAAGTAATCACTGTTTTTTTCACGTGAGCATTCATAGGCTTTCATTGCATAATGCATACGCCCAGATGATCTCAAACGACACTATTTTTATCCTCAATTGGTGCGACTCCTAGTTTCTCACAAATTACTTCATTCCTAATCATATCTTTCCTAGTGTTGCCAAATATCTATTTTTACATCTACATTTCTACTGGCTACTGGACTCAATTTATGATCATATTCATCTTGATTGCCCAACATTTTGAACCATAAAACGTAGCTGGCCTTAACAGCAATTCTATAAATTTTTTGCTAAATGATCAAATTTATTTCTTATATGATTACAGTAAAGATGATTTATCTTTCATGTGCAGATGGAAAATGTGGACAAGAGAAGAAGCTTGCTGTGCACACTGCATTCAAGATGCCTCAAACAATGGTTAAATACCTCCTCATCCCACCTACCCATCTAGAACTTGTTGGTCACTCAATCATAAATTCCTTCCCTCTCTCCCTCTCTATCTCTCTCTCTCTCTCACAGCCACATATACTTGTGGAAATTCTCGACCGATTGCTTACTTGATTGTATACATTAGTAGTTGTTTAATCTGAAATTATGTGCTTCATTAATGTCTGATATTAAGACTGTTTTCTGGCGTGAATTTACATTTTGATTACTAAGTATTTTCCTTCATTTTTTAATGCGTGGCAGGCATGTGGATCATATCAATATTCTGATTATGGGGGATTTATGCCTGCTTATTGCTTAAGTGCTTATGGACCTCAGCCTTTGGTGTGTGACACATCATGCCTTGTTCCTGTTTTACTCGAATTGATGATGCTTGCTTGGTTCAATGTATAGTTGCTCAATTAACTGACGTGTTCCTTTTGAATTCAATAAAAGCAAAGACACTTTTTCCCTGAGACTTGGATCTATGTTACGGTTTGTTAGGCACCTATATTTGATACTGACTTGCACATTTTTATGTTTGAGATATCATTATCTTTGATGCACCAGAGATAGGCTAAATGCATAATGCATAGGATAATCTTTTCAAGGGAAAAGTCTTGTACTATTTTTTCTCCGGGTAATGCAAAAATTGCTTTCAGATCGGGAAGGATCCCTCATGTTTTAACTTTCACTTTCTTATGTACATCAATTTATGAGTTTTTCTTTGTTATCAATAAGTTACAAATTTGAGCTCTCTTGTCTTAATACTTAGGAATGAATATCTGAAAGCTTTTGTAGATATCATGGACGTTACTACTTACTACAGGTTAGGATTCCTTTATAGAGTGCTTTATGGTAGACCAGAGAGGAAGGTCATATTGCGGAACTGTCTAACATTTGTAGTAACTGTAAAAAAATACAAATGTAAATGCCCAGCATGAGCTTTGATGATTTAAGAGTATAACTGGATCTAAGTTTAACCAAAGTAATAAGTAAATCGCTCACCCTCCTCCTTTTTCAGAATTTGTTTAACATTTTGCAAGTTCTGCAATTAGGATCAAATAATATTTACTGCCTCCAGGCCCACCACCAACTACTTGAGAATGCTGGGGGAGACCAAAAGCAAATAGGCATAATACCAAAAGTTTACGCTAAATGTTTTCAGTAGCTTTTCACTCCAGGTGTTTGAGGAGTAAAAATCTATTGAATGTCTAACTGCATTGTGTGATATACGACTAAAGTATAACTGTGATACCCGTAGTTTTGGATTTATGTGTGGATTTGAGCATTGAAAACATTGTGTGGGCATGTGTTGAGACTCACATGGGTGTTTACCAGGTTGGTTGGGTTACAGAAATGATTATAAGGGCCTAATTGCGGTATAGTGTATATATGGCTAGTGCTCTTATTGTGTTGCGACAAAGATTTATTTGGAGAGATTGTAATACCTCAAATTATTTGGATTTATGTGTATATTTAGACTTTGAAAATATTGTGTAGGCATGTGTTGAGTTCTGTATTGGGTGTTTACCAAATTTGATTAGACTACAAAAAAAGATTCTGAGGAGATGTAATTGTAATTTGACTAGAAATTATAAATTTCTTACATTTTGGTTTTTAGAAGGGTAAATATTTGACATTATCTTGGGTCTCTAGTATAATATATTTTGACTGGAAGTCATATTTTTGCTATTTAAAGGCAGAAATACAATCAAAGGAAAAAAAAAAAAGATTCTTTAGGCTGTCTACTTAATTAGGGTTTTAATATGTGATAACTGATAGTGATGCCATTTAGTTTATACTCGTTAATGGATGCATTGTTATAGGTGCATTCACATTGTATTGGAGTGAATCTCGCTAGAATGGCCTTGCCCCTTGAAATGGTAGAGGAACCTGTTTATGTGAATGCCAAGCAGTACCATAGAATTCTGAGGCGAAGAGAGTCACGTGCTAAAGCTGAGCTTGAAAAGAAACTAATAAAAGTTAGAAAGGCTTTTTTTTGGTACTATTTACTTGGGGTAAATACCAGTATACACCGATTGTCGTATATGTTACAACACACATTTTTTGCATAAAAATCGTAATTTCAAGTCGTGACTTGAAATTACGATTTTAGTGCAAAAATTGTGTTTATAGTTGTATTCAACAACTAGACTTGAAGTCAAGATTTCAATGCAAAAAGTGTGTGTATAGTTGTGTGCAACAATTGGTATGAAATAAACATGTCCTTATCCACACATTAATTATCATAAGTGTACTACATTACACCATTTTGGGTGATTATTACTTCGCTTCATAATTGTGTGCAATACTTGTTATATCATAATCCTAATATATAGTAGGATCAAGAATGGAATGAGATTCACATGGAACTCAGTGGTGGTGGTGGTGCTAAACTAATTTTATGCTTGCAATGTAAGTAGCAGTTAGGGTTGTACATTGTTTCGTGTGGTTGGTGGAACAAACCGATTTTACACCTAACTGCGGACTGGACCAATGCGGTCGGCCAGGACCAATGGAGCACATTTGGACCTTTTCTAACTTTGGGCTGGGCTTCTTTTTATTTATGCAGTTGGGCTCTTTGGGTTGGCCCAAAAACAAATTTAAAAGAGAAAGGAATTTTTTTTTTCTTTGCAATTAAGAGCATCATATATATATATATATAGACAAAACTTAGGTACGGTACTTATGTGTTATTTCTCAGATTCCTTTCTTAAAATTTAACCATGTGGCTATACTTAACTAAAAATACATTTCCACTCCATGAGAAAAAAACCACTTGACTGAATTTTAAGATGGAAACCTAAGTAATAGCACTTAAGTACTATACACACACACACACACACACACACACACACACACACACACACATATAGGGGTTCAAGTTACACTTGATATAACTCTAAACAATGTTATACCACCATTAACTTGTTATTGAATTCATATTTTGAAAATCCAATAATTAAATTACATGTTTTATATGTTCTTAATATGCATGCTAATCAAATGTAATTTACCATTTAATCCATAGACTCATTTTTTATGCATTATTTTAATTACCAAAACTTAAATTTAAACAATTGATTGATGATATGGCTATTGATTTTTTATCATCTTTAAATTTTGTAAGTGTAAAGAATATACGAAGATAATGTAATTTAGCAATGGATTTATCAAAATTCACATCTAATTAAAAAAATTGGGTGGATGTTACACCATGTGTAACTTGAACATAACGCATATATATATATATATATATATATATATATTAGAGATACTTTCAACCTATGGGTCCGATCCTAATGATTTTTCTTTATCATTAAACCAAGATATCAATTGATTTTTGGTAGAGGCAGGGATCGAATCCTAAATTTCTTATTTAAAAAAAAAAAAGATTTTAACAACTAAACTAACTAGAACCTAGACATCCCATTTGAATTCAATATTAGAGATACTTTCAACCTATGGGTCTGATCTTAATGATTGTTCTTTATCATTAAACCAAGACACCAATTGATTTTTGGTATAGGTGGGGATCGAATCCTAAATTTCTTATTCAAGAAAAAAAGATTTTACCAATTAAATTAATTAAAAAGCAATTAGTGACATAAAAGTCCTTCGACCATAGGGAGAACCCCTTTCACCCTCCCCCCTTTCCCCCTTAAGGTGGATCAAAACTGCAACCAACTTCTAGAATCACTTTTTTGTATTGTTTTGGCTATTTAAATTTAGGCTAAAATGTAAATTACACTCTCTAAGTTTGACTGAAATTTATTTTTATCTTTTAACTTTACTTCCATTCAATTGAGTTATCTAAGTTTCAAATTTATTCAATTCAAGCATTTCATCCAATTCCAATAAAAATATCTATTAAGTATGCAGTTATGAAAAACAATTATCATATAAAAAATATAAAAATATATTTTTTCTATTAATTCACTACTACAAAATGTATTTTTAGCGACGAAACCTAGTGAGGAAATATTTTTTTCATCGCTAAAATTACAAATTTAGTGACGAAATATAAATTTCGTTGCTAATAATGAAAAAAATTATAACATTTAGCGGCGAAAAGTAATTTTCGTTGCTAATATTGATTTGAAACAAGGGCGCCAACGGGGAAAAATTAGGCGCGAACTTAATTAATCTATAGTAACGAAATATTTCGTCGCTAAAAGTTGAGATTTTTAGTGACGAAATATTTCGTTGCTATAGATGTTGCTTTGAACAGTATTAGCGACGAAACTCATTTTGTCACTAAAGGTAACCAATAGTGACGAAACTAAATCATCGCCAAAAGTCCAATGCATATAAACCGACAGCTTTAGCGACAAAATCATAATTCGTAACAAAAAAGTTAAAGACAGTGACAAAATAAATTTCGTCACTATAGAGTACAGCTTAAATGGGTTAAATTTCAGCATAAAAATTTTCCTTTCCCACATAAAATTTCATTTCTCCCACCCACTCACTTAAAAATTTTTCAGCCTTCCCTCTCTCATTATCACTTACTCCCTAACACAAACACAAACACAAACTCAAATACAAACACAAGCACTCACATCCCTCTATCTCTCTCTCTCTCTCTCTCAACCAAATCTCTCATCCCTCTTGGTCTCTTAGTTAGCTTCTACTAGATTTTTAGTCATCAAACTCTTATCCATGGTTTGAATTCTCCTAACATGAATCTAAAGTAAAATCTCCATGACCCACCTTCTAATATCTTTGGGTTTTTATCCTATATTGTTGGGATTGCTCTTTATGTTGTGGGTTTTGTTTTAGAAGTAGTTTGTTGTGTTTATTGGTACATTTAAAATCTTATTGGAGGTTTTTAATTAAATGGAGTGAAATGGATTTTTTTGTTTGGCAACTATGTGAGTTGGGTTTCTTAAGAAATTATTTGGGTTTTTGATTTATATGGAAGATTTGGTTAATTTTAGAAAAAGGGTTTCCTTGCATTTTAAAATGTCTTTGGCATATGTGGTTGTGATGGTGTTAAATATAAATTTGTGCAAATAATATGAACATGTGTATTTTGGTTACCAAGTGTTTGACAAATTGCCTATATGAGTTACGAAATGGATTTTTGTTGTTTGTCAACCATGTGAGTTGGGTTTCTTGAGAAATCATTTGGGTTTTTGATTTATATGGGAGATTGGGTTAATTTTAGAAAAAAGCGTGTCCTTACATTTTGAAATGTCTTTGGCATGTATGGTGTTAAATATAAATTTGTGCAAGTAATATGAACATGTGTCTTTTGCTTACCAAGTGTTTGACAAATTGCCTATATGAGTTATGAAATGGATTTTGTTGTTTTGCAACCATGTGAGTTGAGTTTCTTGAGAAATCATTTGGGATTTTGATTTATATGGGAGATTGCAAGGTTTCCTTGCATTTTGAAATGTCTTTGGCATATGTTTTTGTGATTGTGGTGTTAACTATAAATTTGTGCAAGTAATATGAGTATGTGTCTTTTGCTTACCAAGTGTTTGACAAATTGCCTATATGAGTTATGAAATGGATTTTGTTGTTTGGCAACTATGTGAGTTGGGTTTCTTGAGAAATCATTTGGATTTTTGATTTATATGGGAGATTGGGCTAATTTTAGAAAAAGGGTTTCCTTGTATCTTGAAATGTCTTTGGCATATGTGGTATGATTGTGGTGCTAACTAGAAATTTGTGCAAGTAATATGAGCATGTATCTTTTGCTTACCAAGTGTTTGATAAATTGTCTATATGAGTTATGAGATTGAATTTCTTGACTTTTGTTGTGATAATTGTTATATGAGGTTATGGGTTGTAATCCTAGTTGTTTATATGTATTAACACATGTAGCTTTAAGGTTTAATCAAGTCTCAAAACTTTTGGCATAGGGTTAAAATTATAGTATTTTTCTTTTATGACTTTATACAAATTTGAGTAAGATGCACTACATGATTTTTAATAAATTATAGAAAAAATATTTTGAACTAAATTTTTAATGGTACATACTAGACATATATATAAGGGCTTCCCCTATTTAATTTCAAGCTTTTTTGGATAAAACTAAGTGGACCAAAAGAATTTTTAAAAAGAGCTAACCTATTGCAAATTTAATCAAAAAGTATGATTAGAATGTTGAGGCTATAAGGAATTTACTACAAGCTTTTGTTGTGTGGTCTATCTTGTAAGTTCACATGTGCTTTCTTTGACAAGTGTTTTACTTTGGCTAGTTTTATCATGATTTGGTAATGACATGCTTTGTATTAAGTTGGTAAATGCACATTGTTTGTGGTAGAGAAATAAAAGGTTTTAATTGTGCTAAAGCCTATAAGTTTCTTGTATTCTTGCTTGGTTCCCGTTTCAGTAGGGGTATTCGTCTTAGGATGGTAAAGTTAGGCTTTACGGCCTTAGGTTTTGATTGAATTATATTTGTTGATTACTTTTTTTTTTTTTTTTTTTTGTCAATACTTGAAGCATTTGGAGGTTTTGGTGGTGTGGAGAGGTGAATATGTGATATTTTGATGGTTTGGGTGCTATGAACTTGTTTTAAAACAAATGGGTAATGAAGTGTTAACCATGAAAGTTTAAATGCTTTGAGGTTTTGCTTTTTGCACATAAAGTGTTTGATATATTACCCCAATGAGTTATGAAGTTGGATTTAACTGTTTGTTGTTGATTATTTAATTTGAAGTTGGACTATGTGATATATATATATATATATATATATATAGGCAAAAAACTCATTTTCGTCCTTACATTTTCACGCAATTCCCATTTTAGTCCCTAACTTTTTTTCCCACCGCTTTTAGTCCCTGTCCTGGAAAATGCGTCTCATTTTAGTCCTTTCTGTCAGTGCCCTAACGGCAAAATCCTACGTGACAGGCGGAACTATTAAAATAATAATAAAAAATTTATTTTGGCATTAAAAAATGCCAAATCAACATTTAAATTTAAAAAATTAATTTATTAATTTTAACTAAGTAAAAAAAATTAAAAATAAAAATAAAAACCAAAAATTACATTAATTGAGATTTAAGTATGTCTTGAACAAAAACACAAACCCAGATCTATGAACACAAAATTAAAATTCAAAAATCACAAACCCAGAAACACAAACAAACCCACTAGCAACAGATCTTCCTTGTCAACCAAACACAAAAGCAACAAACACAAACCCAACAACTGATTTTTCTTATCAACCAAACACAAAAACAACAAATAGCAGCCTAAACATCAGTAAGAATACAAACACAAACCCAATAATCCATCTTCAGAAAACCAAAACCCAAACACATACCCAAATCCAAACAAGTGAAACCCAGATGAAAAAAAAAAAAAAGAAGAAGAAGAAAAGTCATGAAACTCAACACAAACACAAACGCAAACACAAACACGTTCTCTCTCTCTCTCTCTCTAGATCTAAAATCGCTGATTTCTCTGAGTCTTATTTGGGTTCTTGAGGACTAATTTTATCATCAACAACAATGGTGGTGACACCCTCGGCTCGCGAAGAGAATGTGTACATGGCGAAGCTTGTTGAGCAGGCCGAGCGGTACGAGGAGATGGTGGAGATCATGGAGAAGGTCTCAGCGGTGGTGGTGGAGAGCGAGGAGCTCACTGTTGAGGAGCACAACCTTCTCTCCGTGGCATACAAGAACGTGAAGAAGCTCAACGAGGCGGCTGAGCTGGCAGCGCTGGTCCGAGTCTCGACGGAGGTGAAGCAGCTGATACAAAAGGCGCGGCTGGAGAAGAAGATGAGCCAAGCTGAGCTGGCCAAGCAGATCAACGAGGTGTTTCTAGGGTTTTTGTTTATGGGTTGATAACTGGTAAAGGATGATGGCAAATAAAAGTAGAAATTGATTTGGGAAGAAAACTAGGTTGTAAAAAAAATATGAATATCAATGGAGTTTCATGACTTTTCTTCTTCTTTTTTTCATCTGGGTTTCACCTGTTTGGATTTGGGTTTGTGTTTGGAATTAGGTTTTTTGAGTTTTCTGAAGATGCAAGTTTTCTGAAGATAGATTGCTGAGTTTGTGTTTGTATTCTTACTGATGTTTGGGTTTGTGTTTGTTGTTTTTGTGTTTGGTTGACAAGAAAAATTAGTTGCTGGGTTTGTGTTTGGTTAACAAGGAAGATCTGTTGCTGGGTTTGTGTTTGTGTTTATAGGTTTGTGATTTTTGGATTTTAATTTTGTATTCTTAGATCTGGATTTGTGTTCTTGTTCACGACATACTTAGATCTCAATTAATGTAATTTTTTGTTTTTATTTCTGTTTTTAATTTTTTTATTTAGTTAAAATTAATAATTTTTTTTTAATTTAAATGCTAACGTGGCATTTTTTTAATGCCAAAATAAATTTTTATTATTATTTTAATAGTTCCGTCTGCCAAGTAGGATTTTGCCATTAGAGCACTGATGGAAAGGACTAAAATGAGATGCGTTTTCCAAGATAAGGACTAAATGCGGTAGAAAAAAAAGTTAGGGACCAAAGTGGGAATCGCGTAAAAATGTATGAATGAAAATGAGTTTTTTGCCATATGTATGTGTGTATGTATGTATGTATGTATGTATGTATGTATGTATGTATGTATGTATGTATATAAAGTTTGTGAAATTTGAAATTTTGTTTAAATTATTTTGCTCTAGAGGTGAGCATGTGATACTTTGATAGTTTGGGTGCTATGAACTTGTTTTAAAACAAATGGGTTATGAAGTGTTGACCATGAAAGTTTATGTGTCTTGAGGTTTTACTTTTTGCACATCAAGTGTTTGATATATTACCTTAATGAGTTATGAAATTGAGTTTAATTGTTTGTTGCTGATTATTCAATTTGAAGTTGGACTATATGATATGTGTGTGTGTGTGTGTGTGTGTAAAGTTTGTGAAATCTGAAACTTTGCTTAAATTATCTTGCTCTAGTGGTCATCCAATCACTATTTTTGTTGGGTAATGGATTTTGGAGGTCGTGGTGGTGTGGAGAGGTGAGTATATGATACTTTGGTGGTTTGGGTACTGTGAACTTGTTTTAAAACAAAGGATAATGAAGTCTTAACCATGAAAGTTTAAGTGCTTTGAGGTTTTGCTTTTTGCACATAAAGTGTTTGATATATTACCTCAATGAGTTGTGAAGTTGGGTTTAATTGTTTGTTGTTGATTATTTTATTTGAAGTCGGACTATGTGATATATATATATTTATTTATTTATTTATTTATATATTTATATATATATATATATATATATATGTATGTATGTATGCATGTATGTAAAGTTTGTGAAATCTGAAATTTTGTTTAAATTATTTTGCTCTAGAGGTGAGTATGTCAAGGCCGGCCCAATACATTGTGGGGCCTAAGGCAAAAATGTTATGTGGGGCCTTTTCTCATATTATAATGTTTAATTAATAAATTTTTATTTAACTTTTTATGTCAATTTTTATTTAAATATATTTTTCCTACTTTTTAAGGTACAAAGTTATTGAAAAAAATTTTGTATTTAGGTTTCCTTAATATTTTCTTCAATATAACTATTCCACTTATTTTTTTGTGGCATAATTGATTAGTTATACATTTTTTTTATTCGCAAAATTAATTTTTTTAGTTAATAATTAGAATATTATAATAAGAAACCGAAAAAATATATATAAATATATACATAGAAACAAAGAAGAAATTGAATATAAAATTTTATTTAAAAAAATAAAATCTTTTTTGACTAAAATAATAATTAAATAAAAAAAAACCTAAAAGATAAGTGCGTAGTGTTGAATGGTTGGAGATTAGGATTACTATGTTACCACATGTCCCCAGGACCCTAGCCCAACCCAATTTGTAAATCAGTAAAATTTGACACGCCTATGCTTTGTTAGAAGGTTAAAGCTTCACAGTGAAGCAAGTATCAAATAACCAAGTGAACACTCTAAGAAAGCAAAACAAAGTAGCAAGAACCAAAAAATGACATAAGTAAGCAAGAATAAGACATTTAAGAGTAGTGCAAAACTTGAAGGAGGTCAACGCTCAACGGTGAGGAGGGTCCAATGCACTGCTAAGAAACGTATGAAAAAGTCACTTCCCAACAATTCATTAAAAATATTTGAGGTTTGAGATTGATTTTGATTTTGATTTTGATTTTTATTTTTATTTTTATTTTTATTTTTTTGTATTTTGATTTATGTTTTGTCTTGTTGAGAGAGTGGGAGAGAATGAATTTTCAGATTCTAGGCATGGGAGATTAATGACTCACATAGAGAATCGAACACTTTGGCTGCATATTCATTTTTTTTTTCTAATTTTTTGTATAAAAATTAATAATACTTTCGATTTATTGGTTAATATTTGGGACTTAATTAATACTCTCAATGGTAAAAAAATATCTCTATTACTTAAATTTGAGGGCTTTCTTTTACTTTTATTGGTCAATATTTAAGGTATTATTAATCTCACAATGGCAAATAGATATTTTTACTGCTTAAATTTGGGGGCCTTAGGAACTTAGGGGCCTAAAGCGGTTGACTCAATTGCATTATGCATTGAGCCGGCCCTGGAGTATGTGATACTTTGATAGTTTTTGTGCTATGAATTTGTTTTAAAACAAATGGGTAATGAAGTGTTAACCATGAAAGTTTAAGTGCCTTGTAGTGTCTCTTCTTTCTTTTGGCCTTTTGATTTCTTGCAATGGGATATTCGGCTATCAACTTGCCCTATAAAACTTTTGCCTTCTCCCAACATGATTCCAAGGTAATTTTCCTTGATTATTTGCCTCTTCTATGATTTATGAGTTTTGGTTTCTTGATTTGTTGTTGTAGTATTTGTTTATATGAGATAAAGGATTTCATTCCAGGTTTTTAATATTCTTTAACATGTAGTTTTAATGTGAATAAAGTCACAAAGCATTTGGACTAGTTTTAAAAACTATAGCAATTTTCTTTTTGGAACCTAAATCTATCAAGGGGGAATTTGAGTCAGTTGCAATACGTGATTTTTAATAAATTATGGAAAAATTATTTTGTGCTGAATTTTTTTGGTACATACAACACATATAAGACCTTATCCCTATTTAATTTCAAGTTAATTAGATAACTTTTCATGGACCAAATGATTTTTACAAAAGGGCTGACTTGTTATGTAGTGAATCTGAAAGATGTTTTATATAACATAGTTAAAGTTTTTACTTTACAATTTTAATGTAGTATTGTTTTTACATTTGTGCAGATTTCTTATTGGTGGCTTTTAGGCCATTTTCTTTTGGCACTACTTGAAGTCATTTGAGAACATCTTCCTTTAGCCCTTAGTATTTTATATTATTGTATGTTTTAAAACACCTTGTATTATTTTATGTGTTGGAAACAATTTTTATGGATGGATTGAATATAATACTTTTTTATTTTTACATTTGGAATGTATTAATCATTTTCTTATAAATGTGTAGTTGACATAAATGTGTTATTCAAGTGTGAGGAGTTAATAATGCAATGACAGGTTACATATAGGAAAAAAATGAAAACAGATAAGTAGCTTTAGTCACAAATTTTTCCATCACATTTAGCTACTTTTAGTGAAGAAATTTTTCATCACTATATGTAACTGAATTTATTAAAAACACTTTCAGTGACGAACATTTTTGTTGCTAAATATAGCTGAATTTTTCAGACAATAGTTTTAGCGACGAAAATATTCGTCGCTACAAGTACTCGAATATTCTTAAAAATAATTTTAGCGACGAAATACGCTAAAAATTATCTAATAAAAAAAGGTACATGTAGTGAAGAAATAGTTTCGTCGCTGAATAGTATTTTTAACGAGGAAACATTTAACGACAAAATAATTTTGTCGCTAAAAGTGTTTTTATTTTAAAACAACTCGGATCTTTAGCAACGAAATTTGCTGAAAGTTTTCGTTGCTAATACTTTTAGCGACAGGGCTATAGCGACGAAACGAATTTCGTCAGTAAAAAGAGGAATTCATCACTAAAGATATTAGGCGACGAAATATTGGACTTTTAGAGACAAAAGTTTTTAACACTAAAAATACATTTTGTTGTAGTGATTTTATAGATTTTTTTCAGGTGAGAAATTTTTTTTTTAAATGATAATTTTTTAACAAAAGAGTTTGTCTTTTTATTTACTGAAATGAATTTTTTGAAAATAAAATCAAGGAAAAATAGATGTTCACAAGTAAATAAATTAATGCATTATGCTTTTCAAACTTGGAAAGGTTTCTTGGAGCCTTAAGTATATCATATGCATAATGCAGACTATTTGATAGAGGCTAGCATATGTACACTTTGAAGTTGCAAGAGAAGTCTATGCAAAGGTTACTGGCTATAGTGATAGCATGGTTGATCATATAAGCCGTGGCTGCTTTCGTGAATGTGTCCGTAAGCTTATTGGTGTCAACAAATGCTTCATTAATGGTTAATAAAGAACTTGTCAACAAATGTGCTATCTTTTTTTTGTTGCGCGGGGGGAGGGGGGGGATTCATTGTTCAATTGGATAGACTGGCTGCAAGGGACGTGTTACGGTGCGTGCTTATGTTGCTACTGCTATGTGTAAGTTTGACAGTTTGTATGGTGATAACAACAAAGATAGTAGCTGTGAGAAGATTTGTTTCCGTAATGTTGTTACACATTTACCCGTTTCAAATTCAAGTAATGTTTTGTACATTCTGCAAACATCAATAGCTGATATAAATACTTATGTAAGTTGGGGGGGAAAAGGGTAAAAAGGATGATGCATCTATCACAATGCGGATAATGTTTTTGCTACGCATTAATATCATTTTCATAATTTATGATCAACCAAATTGTTGAGAGTGAAATTTGAATTAGACCTATTTTCTTTAAACATTAAGAAATATAAAGACCAATCAACTTATTATCTATATTATTTAGGGACAAACTGTGAGTGATAGGCTAGTACCCCAATAAAGTTGATAGGACTAGACTTTTTGTGTGTGTATGATTATGTGTAGGAACCTAAGAGAAGTTGAAACGAGGGAAATGTCTATAGTTAGAATGGACTGCTAATTGGAAAATAGAATGCTCCCATCGCAAGTCTAGTTCCGCCTTGAAGTGCTAATCGGCACTAGCTTGTCCATTGGGGCCTAGATTTCAAAGGGAGCTCCAGAAAATAACCACGCACGAGGGTAAACCATAACTGCTCAGTCATGGCCGGGCTCAATAGAACAACGTATCACAAGCTTGGATTGGTCAAAGCACATGTCTTGAAGTTAGTTTAAGAGTAGTTAAGCGTAGTACTTAGGCAAGTGCACTTAGGGGTGGCAATTTTTATCAATATCCATGAACCCACCCATTATCCACCTTATTTGAATAAGTCTTAACCCAACCCATTTGAATATTTGGGTTAAATGGATAAAGACTCATTAGGTTATTTAATTATATGGGTCTTAATGGATAAACCCACTAATACCCACTAAACCCATCTACAATTCAAATAAACGACAAAAATTCTAAATTTCTAGAAAAGCTAAACTAAAGATTACAAAATTATTTTCACCAACAACAAAAAAGTCCAAATCTCTCCCTGTTTGGTTACTAAGAAAGTGCATAAAACTATTATAATTATTACTATTATCAATACCAATAAAAAACAATAATAATATCAACCAATTAAAACTTGACAATCAAATAATTATTATTATTATTATTTTTCACTCGGATCACATAATAACATCATTGACGCTCTATTTGGATGCTGAGAAAAATCCAAAGCAGCGAAATAAACTCAATAAATTTTTAGAGATCTCACCGTCTTTTGCGTTCGTGATCAACATTTTTTACACTGACAACGAACAATTTCAATCACAAAAAATATATATATATATATAATAAAAAAAATACAAATCACAGAGAAATCAGATTTTGCAGAATCAGATTTTCTTTTTCTCTCAGTTTTCTCTGCAACCAAACAGAGGTTAACACGTATCTACCAACATACATATACAAAGATATATAAAACACAGAGAGAGAGAGAGAGAGAGAGAGAGAGAGAGAGAGAGAGAGAGAGAGAGAGAGAGAGAGAGAGAGAGAGAGAGAGAGATTATGCCGAGGATAGGATCTTCAGGAGCGCGAACGAGGTGAGCGAAGACGAAATCGGCTCCAATTCAAAACTAATCACTTATCGTAGCTCCAATTCAAGTATCTTTCTAAACTAAAACTAACACGGCAGAAAACATGAAAAATTTTGAAATCCAAACAAAGCTAGCTTAAAAGAAATAATAATTAACAGTAAATGCGTTATGAAACAGGGACCGAAGCAATTGGAGCATATTTTCTCACCTAGCAACTGGCTCCCACGAAGATTTTCCGGGAAAACTTGAGATTTGAGATAATTAGTTTAAGAATCAAAAAGGGAAAGTGTTGAGAAAAGGGTTTGACAAGAGAGGCAAGGTGCTCTCTTTGTCCAAATTCTCTCTGTGTCTCTGTCATTTTTCTTCCACCCATTGGGTTAAATGGGTTAAATGGGTGGGTTACTACTTAAATGGGTTGGGTTGGTAATGGATAATTTATTTATATATAAATGGGTCGTAAAAGGATAAATGGGTAATTTCACACCCTACTCAATTATGACTTAACCTATTTATGACCCAACCCGCCCATTTGCCACCCTTAAGTGCACGTATAGCACATTAAACTCGTGGATAATCTTTTAGGCGCCGCACATGACCAATGAGTTGATCAAAAAGTAATGAGACGTGTAATGGGAGTAAGGAATAAAGTGTATAGCTAGAGCCATTTAACCCTCACTAAAGATAAGGAAGAAGAATCCAATTGATGCATTGTTTCTTGTTAGTTCTCTCGAGTCTTTCTATTTTCCTTGTACGTGGTGACCGTGACTCCCGTGAAGTAGTTTCATTCTCTCTCTCATCTCTATTTCCCTTGGGGGTGGTGACTCACATCACCAAGAAATCACCTTGAACGCTAATATCACTTCAACTCTAATCACATAACCAGAACCCTTAAGGGTAGAAGAACTACTGAAGAAGGCAATTTCTAGGGGCAGCAGGTCGAAAGACAGACTTATGGTCAATGGGGCTCACAGAGGCCTAACCATCAAATGAACCGGGACCCTTATAATGATGTGAGGGTCTGCTCTAGCACTCCTGGCTAGAAGTTAAGTTTAGCCTAGCCTACGGGTGTTCCAAATCCTTCAGTTTATTCGGCATGTGCCTTTCTCTTAATAATTTCACTCTCTTCTTATATATTGTCACAATTGCAAAGCTGGAGGCATGGACCAAACTGTCTAGAGAGTGAAAATTTCATGTTTGTGACGTCTTCTTAGGAAAATCATTCTTGGTATGGTTTTGTTATACATATATTCTCTATATTCTCTTGTTTCACCTTTGTGTTTCATGTAATATTGGATTGTGTGGTGTCCAAGTAGCACTCAATGTGCAACTGCAATAGTTAAAAGGCAAAATAATTTATATAAACCTTGCACAATATTGTACATTCTTAATAAAATAATTAGAAATAATTATGTTGCATGTTTGGTCATGATTAGTTGTACGAGGTTTGACATAATTAAACAGGTAGTTGAGGGAAACCTTATAATTGTCTAAACTTATCTATTCTCTTCCATTTATCTAGTAATATGAGTTTCAAATATTTATTATTTTATTCTGGAGAGTTTTATTTTATATTTGCTTCTTCTTTTTTTATGAGAGATAGGGGCAGTGGTACCATGAGAGGTCTAGAAGGTACACCAACCTTGAGGTTTCACGAAATGACATTTGTCTCAAATTGTAGATGAAACAACACTCTTTTGATATTTGTATAAATATAATAAATTAATTTATATGGTCTTACATGGTGACTTTTCCAATGTAATATTTTTTTAAAAGAAAAAATCCAACTCGTTTGTACTAATTTTTAAGGGGAGCTATTTAAACAAACCTCGAGCAGAGCATCATTTCGTCTACCCAAATTTCGTCTCTAATTTGGGTTTGAATTTATTTATTTTTTGAATGGAACATTTTGTTAGGAGAGTTAAGTATAAGTTTCTTTGTTGCATCAAGGCTAGTGTCATTTTGTGAAGTTTCAAAGGAAATTAGTGTATGTCGATATCTCATTAAGGCCTCTTAATCTAGTGGCACCTCCAGCTCCCCTTAAAGAAGTGAGCTCGGGCTTGGCCCACCGATTTGCTTAATTATGGGGTGAGCTTTACTTCTAGGAAAAAGAAATAACGGGGACAAAAAAAAACAGTGGATGTCTCCTAATTGTAATTGGAGTAGGTGATTCCTTGAATGTTTGTATTAATCAATTATTAGTTGAAGTGGGAGGCATGGAGTATCTAGTAGGCCAGCCTCCCAGAATTAGCGGGCTTAAAGGGGTGGAATTAATTTAAGAGGATGAGTCCCACATCTCTATGTGCTTACTTTGGTGATTAAAATAGATTTGGAGAGGTTTGAGGTGATGTTTTGAGTTATGGCTATTCTCATTTTTTTGGAAAATTCAAATGAAATTTGTTAATTTTATATAGCAAAAAAAAAAAAAAAAACTTAGATCTTTTGTCTCTTTAGATGATGTTTTAGATTGCATTGTAGCTAGCACTGGTCCTTGAATTGTTTGGGTGCTAGTGTCCGATGAATCTCCGGGACTCACATGATGTCAACTCTGGTGTGGTAATAGGTAATGTGTGCTAACAAAAGGTTTGGCTACTACTGTATAAAAAAAGGCTGCATTGTGGGCCTTTCCGGGAGTAAAATTGAGTTATATTTAGCCCTTTCTAGAGGCCCATTGCCCATGAAGTTGGACGGATATCTAAAAAGAAACTAAAAAATAAATGAAAAATAAAAACTGGAATGTCATATTAGAGTATTGAATTGGATACATCATCTATCTATTACTAGGATCAAGAGTGGGGCTGTCTTTAAGAGTGGGGGCCATAAGTTCCGTGTTACTTCGGCCATGGTTTTGCAGACGAGTGGTTCTGGTGCCACAACATTGTGCACAACTCGCCACGTGGGCGAGTTGTGCACATGGCACCAGAATTTTCCTTTGCAGACTTATGAGCTCCATTAATGCAAAATAGTAAGTTGGGTCTAACGACCAAAAATGGGCAAAGCTGAAGTCCAGTACATTGGACTGTTTGTTAAAAGTTACTCATTAGCATTTCAGTGAATTCAGTGCATTGAACTCAAGTCAAATCTACAGAATATTTATTTTTAAAATTTCAAAGGTTTTTAAGGACTATTTGGTGGACCTAAAAATTAGAAGTATTGTTTCAATTAATTCAATTGATAATTTTTTGTTGTGAAATAAAAAGATGAGTTTAAATAAATAAAAACTGGTTTGATAAAGAGATCAATCCCACCTACCTCAAAGTTGTCCTCTTTCTCCAAAAAAATTTAATAACAAGATTACAAATATGCAATTAAAGATATATATATATATATATATATATATAAATAAAAGTAACTCAAAAATCAAAATTTACAAGAAAGAAACATAATATTCTTCAAAATTCCAAGACCAAACCTCCTACACACCTCTAATTTAATACCCATTGGCACAAGACAACAAGTGTGGAAGTCCAAATAAAATTATGCTCGGCATGTGAAGAGAGAATTAAGGAGACCCAAGTAACTAAACCAAATCCACCCATGATGGGGACCCAACCACGGTGAAATAGTGAGAAGGACAATGCTTTCTCTCCCACTTGCTATTCTGGGTCCCCCAGTGAGGAAATTCTGGTGGAAGATTCCAACATCCATCCAGAAAGACATATACTACTGTCAGTGAAGCTTCCCTCCCATTTATGATTTAACACACTTGAATTAAAATAGACTCCCCATGCCATGCGCCACCAAAGTTTTGGCATATTACGTGGAAGATTATAGACCATGCAAAGATTTAAAAATACCTTATACTACACCCACACCCACTTGATAGACCAAACCCACAAGGCATTGGCTGGGTTAGCCTTTATAGCTGACGAAACGACCATGCCGACTTCGGCAGCCACAAGTCTACATCACTACCAACTTGGCCAGCACTTTAGCATGCCAGCTAGGGACCTCTCATGCCATGCTCCATGCCACTTTGAACTGGTCACTCACGTTTGGTGGGTTCACAACTGAAAACTGCATTAACGGCTGTCTACAACTATTCCAGAATATCGCTTACTCAACCAAAAAAAAAAAAAAACAAAGCTTTACTAGGAATAGTTTTCACACACCCAAATCCATGCCACATTTGTGTGTCACTCTTAATTAGATTTTAGCTCTTTTATATGGGTCCACTATATATATAAAAATGTCGAAATTAAATTAAGAGTTGACACACAAGTTCGGTGTGCATTTAGATATGAGAATAGGTATGTTCCTAGTATTACTCTACTAAGAATATCTTAAAAGGAAAAAAAAGTCTACAACTTACTTTCGATGGAAGAAATTACTATAATGATTTGGTTTTAAAGCTAGCTTTTTTGGGAAATGTGTAAAATAGTGTATATGTAATAAACACTACTCAACCTAATAAAGTCTGCTTCCTCTTTGTTTGGAGTAAGAAAAAAAAAAACTATTTTATAAGGATCTATATAAGAGTTATGAATCCGATATTTAATCCCTTCAACCCATCTTCTCTCTCATTGATGCCTCAATTTGCCATGTTGTCAATTGTGACAAGATCCTGTCCCTCTTGCTCTTTTATGAAAGGTAATTTCCTCTCAACCCCTTATGCAAATATAATGTAGCAAAGAATTCTTCCTAGTAGGTCATGCAATTGCAAATGATTACTACATGAAATATATCGGCCTTAGTTAGTTGGACAAGATATTCACAAATTAGGAAGGAATTAAATCTTATCCCATTAACTTTTTAATAATGATACCAACCCAAGTCGGCAAATCCTCTTAAACTTGTTCTGGGACCTCAAAATCTCGATCTTGTCTAATTCTTCCCACTTTTTCTAACTTGAGTCACATCCACTCATATTCCTTTCTTTCTAAGCCGCCCCCTCCCCCCACCTCACTTTTTTCTCCTTTTTATTTTATTTTATTACAATACTACTCTCATACGTCCTATCCCTTAGAGAAATTGGACATTTTTCTATTTTGCCAAAACTTTTCAGTAAAATGCTTCATATCTGAAACTAATTAGGAAAATTGTCCTATTTTGAAACTTAATTTTCTAAAAATCGAGTTTCAATTTAAAACTCAATTTTTGAACAATTGAGTTATAGCAAACTGAAAAATTAAAATTAAAAAATTAAAAAAAATTTCTGGAACTCAAGTTCCATGAACTCGAGTACTTTACATGGAACTTGAGTTCAAAAAAAAAAAAATTCCCTAAGTCCACGTTTGCTATAATTCGATGTTCCAAAAATCGAGTTTTACATTTGAAACTCGATTTTTAGAAAATCGAGTTTCAAAACAAAAGCATTTTCCTAATTAGTTTCGGATATGGGGTATTTTGCTAGAAAATTTGTAAAAAATGGGTAAAAGCCCATTTTGGCCCCTATCCCTTTCTTATTACTTTCATGTATATGTAATTATTCTTAACTAGATGGCGTCCCGCACGATGCGCAGAATATTTTACAATTTCGTTTGAAATTATTTTATGTATATTAAGATTTACATATAATACTTATTTTGTTGTACAAAATTAATGTTTGCCCAAAATATTGTTGGATACTTTGAAACTTGATTTTCTTAATTCACATTTTATTTTAAAAAAATTGTATAAAACTATAAGATAACATATTATAATATTTACTATTAAAAGTAGATTTTATTTTCAAACTAATTAAATGATTTTGAAATCTATGAATAAGAATTTAAAGCATAAAATACTTTTATTCCCTAAAATTACATAAATTTAAGCAACCTCCCAAACACTTCCTCAACTACTCTATTCTCACAACTAAATATGAAGACCTCAATCACAAATGCAAAGAGTTTGTTCTGAGTGTATTTGAGATGGGATGGTATAAAGGGCTATGAGCATGTGTATATAAAGGAGTAGAAGTAAAAGCGGTGAATGAAAATGCAAAGAGTTTTTGGTGTATGTGAGAGATGAAAAGTCTTGAAACATTGAACCAAATGAAACAAATAGCAGTCTTAAAACATTAAATAAAATATGTAACAAAATGTAGTCTTGAAACATTGAATCAAAATAAATAAAGAGTTTCTACTTTTAAATTTGTTTTTATCTCTAATGTAGTTTCAGAGTATTTCAATTCTCTTCGTAGAGTATGCCACATGAAAAAACCTCATACTCTCTCGCATAAAGTCTCTACTTATATATATATATATATATATATATATTGATGAGCAGTTGATTACAAGTCTAACCTGATTCATTAGCACATATTAAGGAGAAGTGAGAACACTTAAAAAGCCATCAGGAGTGGACCAATGGGGGACACTCCAGATACTTAAGTCAATAGGACTTCTCATTAAATGAGACCTTGTGAAATGAGGTCAAGATTATTTATACCTTTCTCTTTTAATAACCCCACTTTTATGCTCATTGAATGAGGAAAATTACTCCATCCAAGCTAGGGATTTTAAAATTCAAATCCCGGTGTGTCGTTCCCAAATATGGAAGTACCTTACAACAATAGTTATTCACCTAGAAATCTTCGAAGTTAATCCCAGAAGGGTTGGCTTGGTGGTTCCTAAAGACTTGATATCTATGAGATCCTACATTCAAAAACTTTCTCACTTAACTTTAGCATAGTTTTGCTTAACTTTTTGTTTTTGAAGAGCTCACTTAAGCAAGAAAGGTAGTTCACTTGAGCGAGATCATTCTGACTTAAGTGAGATAGTTTTAGTTTGTTATTGCTTTGTAGAATTTTGCAGAAAACGAGGGAAAAGAAGCCTTTTGAGCCTCTAATGGCTAGTAACAGCTAAGAAAACATTTTAGAGTGCTTGTCATGACCAAAGTTCATAGGATTATTCAAGTTTTCTTCTTGTAAAATTTGATTTATTTGTATATGTGAATACCCTATTTTGCAATTCTCATTTAACCTAATTTGCATCTCATGTGAATATCATCATCACATCACAGGGGGAAAATTGTAATTTTGATTAATTGATTTCCAGTTGCATTGCATGAAATAAATCTTGAATTCATAACAATCGAAATGACAATTCATGAGGCTTAATCGGGCCACCAATTTGAAAGATATCATGAAAAGCAACGTGCACTTGCATGAATTAAGTCTCAACCACACATGATTATAAACTCTTAAATTTTGATTGGTCTATTTTTAGTCCAATTTAAGTTTAATGATGTGTCATAACACTACTGGTTGTAGGTTTAATTTATTGTGAAGTTGCATGTATCCGATTCAATACAAAGACAATGCATTAATTAATTCCTTAAAATTAATTAAAATTGATTAAATTAAATTATTTTGAAGTTAATTTTCTGAGCTAAGGTACAAGAAAGTTTGAAAAATGGTGAAAATTCAGAAGGATATTATTAGATCACAATTCATTTAGAAAGAATCAAACCAAAAAGGCCAAAATCCAGAGTCAAGAACCGAGTGTCAATTTGCACTTGGACAGTTGGACTAGAACCTTCAGATTTCCTTCATGTTTTTGGTTTGGCTTGCTCCCCACTTAGTTTGACCTTGATATTTACGGCTTTCACTCAGAATTCCAAATTTTTCAAAGCACCCCAGAATTTCATCTCTACACTTGAAATTTCTTCACTTTTCTCTATTCCTACTCTCTACAGTTAGTAGTAAGCAAGGTTCCTTTGGTGTTTTGGTCATCTTGGTCTCAATTCACTAGAAGGGGTAGCTTGATTATTTTGGTCTCTAGCTATCAACTTTTCATTACGAATCCTACTCTAGAAAACCTTTCTTGCTTAGAGTGCTTGGGAGTGCTAATGAATGCAGGTAAGATTGCTAGTGCTTACTAGTCTATTTTGGTTCACAAACACTTGTCAAGGGGTATAGAACACCTAATTAGCGACCAGGAGTGAATCTACCGGGGACTTTCCAATGCATAAATCAGCAGGGTTTCTCTCTAAAGGAGAGCTTGTTGTGAAATAAGGTCAAGATTGTTCATACCTTATTCTGTCTATATAACCTTCCTTTTATACTTATTTGGGGAACAAATTAGTCTATCATCCAAGCTCAAGATTTAAAATTCAAATCTTCACACTTCCATTCCCCGGCAAAAAAAGCCAAATAACATCTTTTTGCAAATTATGTTGCAATCTACCACTATTTTGAAAATATGTAAGAATCTACCACTTTTTAGATACTCGAGTTTGGCGAAATTAAGTTTTCCATAGTACTCGAGTTTATAGTACTCAAATACCATAAAAAAATTTCAAGAAAATTTGAAGTATATTTTTTCAAAGAACTCGAGTTTTTAGAACTCGAATTTTAAAAAGATAATACATCGCTACATATTTTCAAAACAGCGATAAATTGCTAATTTTTTTGCTAAATAGTGGTAGTGGGTTATTTTTGCCTCCATTCCCCAACATGGATAATATCTTGCAGCAAATAGCGATTCATCTAGGAATTTTGGCAATTAATTAGGCGTTAAAACTCTGTTCCATGCAAGGAGTTGGCGAACTTTCGTCTTTTTCTCTCCAAGCTCTTTCTGCTTTTACGCAACTACGATGTCATCAATTTATGTTGAGATGCCAAATCAGCACACTAATTATGCCAACCTACCTTGTCATTGTTTTTATCTATTTTTGCTTTTTTGTTTTTATATAATAAAAAATAGAATAAAATCTCATAAATCAGCAAAATAAGATGTAACAAGTTAAAGATTTTTTTTTTTTTAGAGAGAGTTTCAACCTATGGCGTCTGCTTTTAATGATAGCTCTTTATCATTAAACTAAAATACCATTCGATTTTTGGTGTAAGCGAAAAATAAACCCCAAATCTCTTATTCAACCATTAGAAACTTTACTAATTGAATTAACTAGAACCTACTAAAAGTACATTTAAATTGTCAATTTGGTATATTTTATTTTCTTTGATTTATTTTTCTAAAAAAAAAAGAATAAATATACCGTCAACCCCTAATTAGATTTCAATACTTCGTATGAGTCTATCACATATACTTGAAAATGTTAAAATTCAATTTAAAATGGACTCATGAACAGGAGGCAGAAAAAGATGTGCTACTAGCATTACTGTATATCTAACTAAATATGAAAAAATAAACTACAGCAGAACACTATCTTTCCAAGTCTTTTTTTTATTTTGCTGAGTCAATCTTTCCTAGTCAATTATGGTTAGAAAGTTGTCAAAAAATTAGATGAGTGCGAATTTGGTGTATCTGAAAGAGCAGTATTTATAGACCGGTCTCGCACACTGTTTATTTGACTTTGAATTAGTTGAACCAGTCTTTCTTCTGTTCACGTAATATTGAAGGACAGCACCACGAAATAAAATGCTTTTAAATTTTTCCTAGAAAACCAATTATTATCGTGTTTCCTCCAGATGGAGACAAACGGTGGGTACCTAGTACCTACCAAAGCGGGCAAAACAGAAAAGAAAATTGCAGGATGGTGGTTATTATTGCATTCATGAGTAGTTGAATTTTTTCAAGTTAGATAGTCAGGCTTACTCTTCTAAATACCGGCAAATCTTCCGTCAGGTGCATAGTGATCAATGCCCAAGGACAGATGCCAGCACGTAAGCAATTTAAACACGTGTTTGACTTGTGTCTAAATATACAATTTTTTTAATAACTACTGAGCTGATAACTTGTGAATGTTCGAAAGAATTGTTAATGGTAGACTAATGTGAGTATCAGCTGGCTACAAGTACCTTTCATTGCCGCATAATTCATAATCCATTTCTCATTGCCCAAGTTGGGAGTGGTAAATGTTCAAATATTCTCAAACAAGCAAAGAATAGGGTAAAAACATAGCGCAAAAAATGGAAATAATGTTATGGTCTCACATAATGACATCTAGAACATTATGACCTTTTCCTCTTTTGAAGTTACATAAAGGAAAGATTAAAGAAAATTCTTAAAAATGAGACCCCAAGTTAGTATAGCCAAAGCAGGGAGTCGTTAGCTCAGCTGGTTGAATCCATTCAACTCATCTGAAAATGAATCAATGGCATAAACATTTAGGCCTCTCGTCCGTCCAGGCGCCCCTCCTTTGAGAGTCGACAAATCCAACACAATCCTGCTCAGAACACAAATACATGCCAATAAGTTGAAAATCTCACCTTTTAGGTATCAATAAAAATAAATAAATAAATAAATAACACATTAAAAAACTTACAAGTTCTTTGTAGCAGTTTTCAGTTCTGGACTTCCACGCTCAATGATGATTTTCTGGTCAATTTTTGAAATTGACAAGTCCAGAGGAAGATCAACCCCATATGGTGCTGAATTGACATTTTAAACACTTCAAATTTAATTTTCATGGCATATAAAATCTACAAGAATAAATGAACACCAGCCACATGATACTAGTTTATTTGAGGGACTTCTTACATGATTTAGGGGTAGCAGTGACATTTCCATCAAGTCCCAAGAGTTCCTACACCAAATGAGAGTTGTTATGTCAGAATTAAGGAGTGGAATTATTTTCTGGCAACAGAAAAAAATTTAAAACATAGCATCTGCAACAACATTAGGTGTGGTGCAAGGCATCAGACAAATTACCTTCAGATTTTCATAGCACTCTTCAAGATTATCATTATACAAGATATGATCAAAAATGCCTGATGATTTCCCTTGCTCCATTTCTGCCTGAGCATTTCGGAGTCGCTTTAGGATCTGTTCCTCTGTCTCAGTCCCCCTGTCATTATTCAAGTTGGAACCAAGATGGTAGAATTTGAGAATAGAAAAGATATAAATGGGAATCTCCAACTCACCTTGCACGGAGGCGCTTCTCCAGCTCCTCCATTGATGGTGGGGAGACAAAGATGAATATAGCTTCAAGGGAACTAGCCCTTACAGACCTTGCCCCTTGAACATCGATGTCAAGAATGCATCTCTACATTGAAAGGAGACAAAAGCATTAGCAGAGAGAAAACTACATTTTAAATTTGCTACAAAAGGCAATGCTTGTTTGACAGTGTAATTCACAAAGCTTCTACAATTATCCAATAAAAAAATTTTAAAAATATATATCAATGTCGGCACACTGAAATCTAGATGATATTTCTTATCTTAGGAAAACTTATGATTCCAACTCAAGCACTCTTATAATTCATATCATAAAAGTAATAACAACCAACACGCAATATTGTAACTCTCTAGCATTGCCTGGTCTCCTTCACAAGAAGAACCAATGTTCAAATCAAACCTGACTCTTGTAACAATTGAATTATAAATTAAATTTAAAAAAAAAAACATTATTTTAAGAAATTAACTTGGTTAAAACACTCATCATTAAGCACCAAACAAACTACAAACTTATAAGTATTTTAATTTTAATTTTAGGGCAATAAAATTATAGGTAAATTCCCATTGATAACCAACCAAAAAGGCTCACTATTGATTCCATCAACAAAGAAAAAAAACTCAATGCAATTTGCCGATATAAACTGCTAGCTTCCTCATTTAGTGGCAAAAGAATGAGAAAACACACATTTTTACAGCACTGCTTTTTGTAGATCTAAAATAAATGAAAGCCATACCCTAGTCAAAAGTGATCCCAAAACAAATAATACATACATGTGTATTTGGGAAGTAAATAATTGGTTTTAAAGACACAAATATGCACAGATTTACCTTCCCGGCATCTGCTACCACTTCAACAGCTTCAACACTAGTTCCATAGAGATTTTCATGAACAGAAGCAAACTCAAGAAACTTTCCATCTTTTATGTCTTTCTCCATAACACTTCGTTCAGTGAAATGGTAATGAATACTATCCTTCTCCATGTTCCTTGGAGCCCGGGTTGTGTGGCTCACAGAAAACCCAAACATAGATGGAAATTCCTTCATAAGCATGGATATCAGTGTACCCTTGCCTACTCCAGAAGGACCACTGATAACAACTGGCTTCTCAGCATTGCCCTTCACACCCTTGCTCCAAGCAACAACCTCAGTCCCCAATATTTTTCTCTGTTCCCTAGCATATTGGGTGTCCACCTACCAATATTTAAGCAAATCAAACAGTTTAAGGTACAGAAAGATTAAGCATTTACATGAAATTTACAACTGCTGGATTGGGGGTGTCAAATACCAGTAAAAAAAATGATTGTTTCAATTTAGGCTAACATAGTATTCAAAACAAACTTCTTTTTTATGTTCTCCAAGGCATAAGAAATGTGATTATTTCAAATTTTTTGGGAAACAGAATCATTTGGACTTCAATTATCATCATGGCGCTGAACCTTTTATCTTGTACCATCTCAACTTCAAAGTACTTTGCAACCTGAACTGCTATAAGAAAGTAATAAATGACTTCATTTTAAAGGTTCTAAAAAGTTTGTATGATACCAACCTCAAGAAACCAAACGCCATCATCTAGGCTAGAACCTTTCTGAATAACCAATATTCGACCCTCATTTAAAGGCACTGCTGAATGGCCTTTACATGGCTTGGGTTTTGTTCCTAGCACAGTAGGATTCACCCTGCAAATTCTGACAGACATTAGTAACCACACCTGAATGAAGCTACTCCAAGGCTAAACAATAAACTCACCATCCGCCTCTATTATGGTCCAAAACTTGAACTCTGACTGATTCATCATCAGCTCCACCAATCAGGTACTGTTAAAAAGATACATGCACAATTTTCAATTGGGAAAATATGATTGACACGGTGAATCACTAAAGCACAAAGAGAAACACCATAGGAGATCATAATCATAAATTGGATCATCATACTGCTTTATTGCCAATGACAGTTGGTTTTCCGTCCTTATATTTCAAATCAAACCCATTTGAAAAAACCTTCTGCAGATCATCCTCAATGAAAGCTGGGGCTTCTCCCTGATGACCACAAGAAAATACAGATCAAATTAGAAGAAAGCGATCTCTTTGATCCACATTTAGACGTCACTATCTACTAGCATTAAAGTTCAAATTTTCCCACTATGCACAATGAAAGTGGTGAAATATAATTTTAAAAGCTCACCATTGAGAACTCTATGCCACAAACTCTAGATTCACCCTGGTCAACATACATGGAAAGGTATGAGAAAACACACAGATTTTTCTGGATCCATATGCAAAATTCTAGCCATAAAGGCACAAAAACCCCCCATTGAAGCAATCAAACACTATGACAAATACAAATATTTACAAAATAAAAGCAAAATCGCAAACTTGAACAGCATAAAAACAAAAACACACACCAAGAATCAAAACCCAGTTGCCCAATTAATGTTTCAACTTCTATGTACAAAAATCAAACGTATTCCATTGAAATAAATTCATGTTAGTTTTAATATAAAAAAATTGACAGAGCCAAAAACCATGGATCAAACAATTAATTGGAACTAAACACAATGAACAATGCAATGGGGATGAAAAAAATTAAAAGAAACCGAAATAAATCTAAAAGAGTGAGACCCCTTACCTTTGAATAAGCAGCGGCCTCTATGGCCAAAAACCAGTGATTGATATTTATAAGGAGAGATTAAACTTTAAAGAAAGCCCACTTTTTTTTTCTTTTCTTTTTTTTTGTTGGTGGTGGTGTTCGTGTGTATGGGGGTTCTTTTTCAACCTTAAGTCTCTGAAAATCAAATCAGAACAAACTTAGGAAGAAAAAAAGAACAAGGTTTGTAAAAGAAGTTGCAAGATAAATTGAGAAGCATTCTATTCTCACTTGGTATTTGTAGGAAAGAGATTCTCTTCGCTCTAGAGAGAGAAAAAGAGAGAAAAGGGGGTGTCTTTTTGGTCGCATTCAATTCACGCAACAACAAGAAAGACCGGCTTTCGTTTTCTTGTGAGGCGCTTATGAAGCTTCTTGCCTTTTACGGAGTATTTCTTTACTATTTTTTTTTTAATTGGGATATTTATTTACTATTGTTTTTGGGCCCATTGATAGATTCCATAGTTTTTTTCAAACATTTATAGAAGATTTAAATTGGTAAAGATTCTATCAAAAAAAAATATATAAATAAATTGGTAAAGATCTTTATGATTCAATATTTGTCAACACCCAAAAAAAAAAAAAAAAAACTTTTTAGGCTTTCTCTTTCTTTTGAATAAAGGTATGGACAGGGTATTTTTATTATATTTTTATAACAAAATTTAAATAGTAAATTGTTAATAGTTGATAAAAAAAATGATTTAATAGTGGGTTTAAATGGGAGTTAGTAATAACTTGTCACCTTTGTTATGAAATTATTATAAAACTGTTTTATAGTACCATTTTTTTTTTCTCTTTTTAGGAGAAAAAAATTATTAGATATAAAAGAATATTTTATTTTTTAGAAA
The DNA here is from genome assembly GCA_033629205.1 of Lithocarpus polystachyus. Classification (NCBI taxonomy): domain Eukaryota; kingdom Viridiplantae; phylum Streptophyta; class Magnoliopsida; order Fagales; family Fagaceae; genus Lithocarpus; species Lithocarpus polystachyus. The sequence continues at coordinate 25,291,905 of CM066168.1, read as the reverse complement.
CCAAGTGTAAAAGAATTTGATTCTTTAAAAAACCTTGATTTTTTTTTTTTTTTGAGGTGTAAAAGAATTTGATTCTCAAAACAAAAGGTTCTAAAAGAATTTTATTAGGTGCAAAATAATTTGGTTCCTTCTAAAAACAAGTACATTAAAAAATTACAAAAAAATAAAAAGAAAATACCCTGCTAACATAGTAACAGTGACCACCTTTGGAAGGATTCAAATGTTAGGGGAAGTACCATGTGCGACTCTATTGTTGTGTGACGATGAAGGAAAGGACTTTAGATTCTAATCAAGTGAGAGACTGACACGTTTGTTCATACGTGATAGGGAGCTGACACGTGTGGTAATAACATACATCAGTTTTGTTAGGCCTAAACTCTTGCCTAGCCCAAAAGAGTAAGAAAAGATAAATATTGGAAGGGTTTTATAACCTTTTTCTCTTTGCGGACTCTTGCTTATTGGATGAAAGGTATGATATTGCAACAAAAAAAAAAATCTAAAAGAATGAGTTTCATAATTTCATCAAATATTAAATTAATTGTTCAGATAATATATTAAAAACAAAGTGAAAAGGTTAAACCAACCCTCTAATGTCAAACCCTATTTTGAGTATGAGTACAATAATACATTCAAAGTTTCAACGTTCAACTCACGAGTCTTTTGGTTGAATATTACCATTTTGGAAGTTTATTTGTGTTATATGCACTATTTAAAGTTATTTGGGATATTGAGGAGAAAGAGTGAATTTCGGCAACACAGTTGCCGAAATTCAATCAAAAAGGTGGAGAGAGAAAGTCTGAGCTGAATTTCGGCAATGTCATTGCCGAAATTCTTCTGCCCAAATTTGCTCTGCCTGTGGTGTGCGTGTGCTCAAGAGTGAGGGAGTGCCCAAAATAATTTCTTTGCCCCCCTATTTCGGCAATACCATTGCCGAAATAGGGGGGCAAAGAAATTATTTTGAGCACCCCCTCGCTCTTGAGCACACGGACACCACGAGCAGAACAAAAAAAAAATAATAATTTTACATTTGGAAAAAAAAATTGTGTCTGCATTGCCGAAATAGAAAAGAATAATAAAAAAAATTTTGCAATTAGTTTTTGGTAATATCATTTCCGAAATAGAGGGAAAAAAAATTTACAATTGATTTGTGGCAATGCTATTGCCGAAATAGAGGGAAAAAAAATTTACTGATTTGTGCAAAATTTATTAATTGCAAAATTTATTTGTTCTCCTCTATTTGGGTAATGGCATTGCCACTGCCACAAATCAATTGCAATCGTTGCCACAAACTAATTGCAAAAAATTTTTTCCCTCTATTTCAGCAATGGTATTGCCACAAATGAATTGCAATTTTTTTCCCTCTATTTCGGCGATGGCATTGCCACAAACTAATTGCAAAATTTATTTTTTTCTCCTCTATTTCGGCAATAGCATTGCCACAAATCAGTAAATTTTTTTCATCTATTTCGGCAATAGCATTGTCACAAATCAATTGTAAATTTTTTTTCCCTCTATTTTGGCAATGGCATTGCCACAAACTAATTACAAAAATTTTTTTTCCCTCTATTTCGGCAATGATATTACCACAAACTAATTGCAAAATTTTTTTTATTGTTCTTTTCTATTTCGGCAATGCAAACAAAATTTTTTTTCCAAATGTAAATTTTTTTTTTGTTTGTTTTTTCCCCCTATTTCGGCAATGGCATTGCCGAAATAGGGGGGAAAAAATTGCCCCCTATTTCAGCAATGGCATTGCCGAAATAGGGGGAAAAAAAAAAAAAAAAGGTTGCCCCCCTATTTCGGCAATGGCATTGCCGAAATAGGGGGGCAATATAAAACTGTTGTTAGGTCTAGCCATCCGCCTCTTGAGACAGTTCTCGTAAACTGTAAAGGGACTGATGTGAGGGCCTCTCCATTCAAAATTGCTGATGCTAATACTCCTGTTTCTAGTATTATTGAACAAAACAATTTCACTAATGAATCTTTGCATGTTATTGGTCAACAGCTTGACCGCATTGAAGAGAAAATTGCTGAAAAACCTGTTCTTCCAAAACCGGAAGTTGTTGAAAAATCTGTTGTTTCAAAACCTGAGAAACCTTTGATTGATTTGCCCAGTCAAAGAGAATTGAATTTCAAAAATTCTCAGGCAAAAACTCTTGAAATTATTGACAAAATGCTTTCTGATTTAAAGGTTAAAACTGAAGGTACTTCCACAAGTGCTGCTCGAACTATTTCAAGAAATGAAAAAGAAAATGTTTTTGAAGAAAACACAGATTCTGATTCATTGTCTTCTGTTTCAGCTAAAAAGATTTTTGATGATGATTTACCAGAAATTAAAAGATTTGTTGGAAAACCCATTCCTGTGTCTTTTACAAAAACTGGTATTCAAAACCTACTCCTCCTGATATGCAATTTGAAGAAAGATCTTTTCAAACTCAGTTTTCTGTTTCTACTGATAAACTTTATGAATGGAATATTGATGGTTTGTCTGAACAAGAAATAATTAATAAAATGGCTCACATGTCTATGGTTGGAACTGCTTACTTGAATAATCATAATTATAGTCACTCTGAAATTGTTGAACTGCTTGTTACTGGTTTTTCTGGTGCTCTTCGTGGATGGTGGGATTCATATCTCACAGAAGAATCCAGAGATTCTATTAAATCTGCTGTTAAAAAGAATGATGAAGGTTTCCCTATTTTTGATGAAAATCAAAATCGTGGTATTCCTGATGGTGTTAATACTTTGATCTATACTATTCTCAAACATTTTGTTGGTACTCCATCCAATGTTTCATCTCGTATTTCTGATTATCTAAACAATTTGAGATGTCCTACTATGTCTGATTACAGATGGTATGAAGGTGTTTTCCTTTCCAGAGTCATGCTCCGGAAAGATTGTTACAAGCCTTATTGGAAAGAAAAGTTTATTGACGGTCTGCCTCCTATCTTTGCTCATAAGGTAAAACAAGACTTAATTGGTAAAAATGATTCCATTGATTATGATAGTTTAACTTATGGTGATATTTTAAGCACTATTAAAAGACTTGGTATTAACATGTGTAATGATGAAAAATTGTTAAAACACCAGTTAAAGAATAAGAGAAAAGCTAAGTATGAAATGGGTAATTTCTGTGAACAATATGGTTTGCCCCCTATTGCTCCCTCCAGGCAAAAAGGGAAAAAACATGATAAAAGTTACAAAAATTATAACCATAAAAAATATAAAAGATACAGAACAAACTTTGTTAAACCTAATGATTTCTATGCTAAAAAGAAAAATATTTCTAAAAAATTTGACAAACAGAAATCTGGTAAAGGTAAATGTTTCAACTGTGGAAAACCTGGTCATTTCAGTAAAGACTGTAAGCAAAAACCTGGTAAGCTGAAAAATAAGTTCAATATGTTAAACATTGATGATAATGATCAAGAAGAACTATTCCGAATCCTTGAATCAAACGTCTCGTCTGATTCTTTGGAAGACGATTTTTCTTCTTCGTCTAATTCTTGTTACCAATCTGATGATGGTTCCTCTGATTCACCTACTGTTAAACTCGGTTGTAGAGATTCATGTTGCAATGTTATTAAAACTGTTAATGTTCTCACCAAAAGCGAAGAAAATGAAAGCTTGTTAATCCAATTGATAAGTCAGATTCAAAATCCTGAATTGCAAAAAGAATATCTTGATAAGTTTAAGAAAAATTTGACAAGAAATGAAAATGATAAAAAATTGAAACCAACAATAAGCTTTGAAGAAAACTTGGAAAGATTCAACAAAGCAAAATCAAAAGTGATAACTGTTAATGAACTCCAACGTGCGATCAACATTGTTAAACAAGAAATAATTGAATTAAAAAATGAATTTAAAAACATTAAAAGTGATAACAATGATCTTAAACAAGAATTGCTTCTGTTAAGAATTGATAAAAATCTGGATACGCATCAATCCGATAATGAACAAGATGAGCTCAAAGATGGAGATAAATCCAGTCAACAGGCTCTTCTTTCTGGTAAAGGTATTGCTGATGTTCTTATGGATTCCCAGCTTAATCTTGTTAATAAATTGCTTCCTCCAAAATGGTTTACAAAAGTTAAAATTGTTGTTTCTCATGATTATCATTTCAATGTTATTGCTATGATTGATTCTGGTGCGGATATGAACTGTATCCAAGAAGGATTAATTCCTTCAAAATATTTTGAAAAGTCAACTGAAAGATTGGTTTTTGCTAATGGTTCTCAAATGAAGATCAAATATGAATTGAATAATGCTCATGTTTGCCATGATAATGTTTGTTTCAAGATTCCTTCTGTTCTTGTTAAAAACATGATTTATAAAGTGATACTTGGTCTCCCTTTTATTAATGCTTTGTATCCCTTTCTTGTTGAGCATGATGGAATTACTACTGATCCTTTTGGACAGAAAGTAAAATTCAAATTTGCTTCAAAAGTTGAAATTGATACTGATAATGCTTTGACTTTGCTTCATGCTAAAACTAATCATCTCAATTTTCTTAAGCAAGAAGTTAGGTTCAAGAAAATTGCTGAACGACTTTCTGATAAATTGTTACAATCAAAAATTAATAATTTTCAGAAAATGTTGATTGATGATGTTTGCTCTGATATTCCCAATGCATTTTGGCATAGGAAGAAACACATTGTTAACTTGCCATATATTAAGGATTTTAATGAGAAAAATATTCCTACTAAAGCTTGTCCTATCCAGATGAATGCTGAAATGGTTGAGTTTTGCAAAAAAGAAATCCAAGATTTGCTTGATAAAAAACTGATTAGAAACAGCAAGTCCCCTTGGTCTTGTGCTGCTTTCTATGTGCAAAAAAATGCTGAAATTGAGAGAGGAATTCCTCGTCTGGTGATCAATTACAAACCTTTGAACAAAGTCTTAGAATGGATTAGGTACCCTATTCCAAACAAGAATGACTTAGTTCATAGATTGAGTGATGCTGTAGTGTTTTCTAAGTTTGACATGAAATTTGGATTTTGGCAAGTCCAGATTAGTGAGAGTGATAGGTATAAAACTGCTTTTACCACTCCATTTGGTCACTACGAGTGGAATGTTATGCCTTTTGGTCTTAAGAATGCTCCTAGTGAATTCCAAAACATTATAAATGATATTTTCAATCCCTTTAGTGATTTTACCATTGTTTACATTAATGATGTTCTTGTTTATTCCAACTCTATTGAAGAGCATTGGAAACATCTGTATTCATTCCAGGAAACTATTAAAAGAAATGGTCTTGTTGTCTCTGCTAAGAAAATCAAACTGTTTCAGACAAAAATTAGATTCCTTGGCTATGACATCTCTGAAGGGCAAATTCGCCCTATTGATAGAGCCATTCAGTTTGTTGATAAATTCCCTGATGTTATCACTGATAAAACCCAACTCCAAAGGTTTCTTGGCTCATTGAATTATGTTGCTGATTTCTACAAGGATATGAGGAAACAATGTAAACCCCTTTTTGATCGGTTACAGAATAATCCTCCACCCTGGTCTGATGTTCATACTTCCCTTGTTAAACAAATCAAGTCTCATGTTAAGGCATTGCCTTGTCTTGGTATTTCCACTCCTAATGCTTTCAAAATTGTTGAAACTGATGCTTCTGACATTGGCTACGGAGGCATTCTGAAACAGAAAGTTTCCCCAGACTCATCTGAACAAATTGTTCGTTTCTATTCTGGAGTCTGGAATACTGCACAGTTAAATTATAGTACTATTAAAAAGGAAATTTTATCTATAGTACTATGTGTTTCAAAGTTTCAAAGTGATTTGTTAAACCAAAAGTTTTTGTTACGAATTGATTGCAAAAGTGCTAAGTATGTTATTGAAAAAGATGTTGAAAATATTGCTTCAAAACATATTTTTGCCCGATGGCAAGCTATTTTAAGTGTTTTTGATTTTGATATTGAATATATAAAAGGTTCTCAAAATTCAATCCCTGATTTCCTTACCCGTGAATTTCTGCAGTGTCACAATGGCAAGTAGGCGGTCGAAAGACAAGAGCCCTGCCACTGATAACACAATTGTTAAAAAGGAACTTGTTTCTCCATTGGAGATTGTTAACCGTTTCACCCCCTTAGGTACAATTCCTAAGCCTAATTACTCTTCTGTTTTGGCCTCATCATATGATCCTTATGCTTTGACCACTATTGACCAACCTGTTAAAACTGTTTTTCCCAGATTTTCCTATACTTCTCAGTATGTTAAAAAACCACATGTTCAAAACCTGTTTTACATTGAGTCAAATAGGGCCGCTATTACTGACCCCTTTAGACTGGCTACCAGCTATTTCCCCCCAATGTTCCACTGGATTCCAGAACATAGTGAGAAAAATGTTAATTACTATGCTGATATATTGACCCATGAGAATTCAATAACTATTAAAGGCATCAAAGATAAGATGACTGGTAAGGTTATTTACCACAGTGTTTTCATAAACAATTTTATTTCTGAAGAAATGTGGGGTCCCAACCTTGCCTCCACAAGGATGTTACCCAAACGCAATGTTCCATACTGCTATCATGATTATATCACTGCCTGGTTCAGATTCATGCTTCACCAGAATGAAATCATGTCTCATTCATGGTTTGTTAATTTTGATAAGGATTTCAGTTCACCTTTGCCTCTTTGGTTCGGCCGATGGTGGACCCAGTTTGGTTCTATTCCTGATATATTTCCAGAACCACTAATGAATTGTTTTGATCACTTCTCAAAGACATTCAAGGTTAATTCTTATGGTGCCAAATTCTCTCCTTCACTTCATTTCATTAAAAAATATAAAGTTCTTTGGATCCTCAAGTGGCAATATGAGAAGGAAGGAGATGTTCTCACACGGCGATGTTTTGTCAAATGGTGGGATAAGTTTCCACACACACAGTCTATTATCAACAATGTTAACAGGGATTTGCCATCCCCAAATGCTTTACCTGGTGTCAAGATTAATTCTCCCGTGCAGAAAGCTGAACTGGCTAATGCACATGCTTCTACATCTGTTTCAACTGTTAAATCTTCTGTTAAGACTAAAAAGAAGGGTTCCCCTTTAGATGAAATTCGCAAGGACCCTGATGCTCTATATGCCCTCCTCAAGATGATTTCGAAGGAGAAGGTAGGTGATGATGGTTCAGAAGATGAACGGTCCTCTGAAGCATCTGTTTCAAAAAACCCTGTTTCAAAAGACCCATATTACCGTTACAGTCAGGAATTGTTTGGTCATGATGAAGATGAAGAATGAATTTGATTCTCTTGTTTGTCTGGCCTGCACAACGGCCAAAATGTTAAAGCTGATTTGATTCTCTTGTTTGCCTGGCCCGCACAATGGCCAAAAATGCTACCTGTTTCCCACGCTTGATGTTACTTTCTGCAAAGTTGAGATTCCTCATGATTTCTCTGCAAAGTTGAGATTCCTTATGATTTTATCCACATAAACTGATAAATTTGGTCAGCTCATGCTCCTACGGATTCTGCTGCAACAAATGAGAAAAATGTGAAATTACTGTTCATGGTACTGTTCATGTACTGTTCACGTACTGTTCACTGTTACTGTTCACTGTTCACTGTTCACTATTCATGGTTACTGTTCATTCCGAAAATTTTTGCCTATTTAAGGGGGGCGGTCCCTTATGTTGAACACAGAACCTTTTAGAGTGAGCTTCAGAGAGAATTCCTCACCTTAGGACTCCTTTCTCCTCTCTAGGATTCCCACTATTTCCCTACCACTACTTTGTTTACAAAGCTTGTAACTAGAACTAGTCCCCAAGCCTTGTACTGTTAAACTGTTGTTGTAAACCAGTGACTACTACTGCTGTAAGTGTTGTAATATTTTCAGTAATAACTACTTTCAGCTTGTATTTATTATATTTCAACTGTTTATTACTTTGATTGGCTGGTTCTACCGCCTCCTAACTGCTTTACTACATTGCTATATTATATTGCTTGGCTGGTTCTACCGCCTCATAATTATTTTGCTATATTTGATATACTACTTGGCTGGTTCTACCGCCTTATTATTGCTCTCAATTATCTTGTTTATCTTAACTGCTACCGCCATCTTGGACGGTTCTACTTTGCTTTCATATATTGCTTTATTTTGCTGACATTTACTTTATATTGCTTCCATAATATTATCACTGTGCTTCCACTCTGTGCTTCCCTTCTTCTTGTCTCTTCAGCAGCTGTGTTCCCCCCTCCCTTTTGGTATCAGAGCCATCTGTTCTTTTCTGGCCGGTGATAGTGTTGTTGTGTCTTTGTTGCTTGTCCATGTCTGCCCGAAACTTTGGTACTCCTTTGTTGTGTTCCCTTCTTACCGTCGTTGGCGCCACCCTAGAGGTAAAGTGAATCCCCAGAACCGAACAGTAAGGCCCGTTTGAGCTAGGAGAGCGTGTAGGGCATGAGAGGTATAGGGTTGTTTAGGGTATGTGTTACGAAATGCAACGGTGTTAAGAAAAACATGATAATTGAGTGTTAAATCTAGGATAGTATGGATAAGTTGTGGAGATCCAACTCCTCTGTCAGCTCCAGGACGACTGGTTGTCCTCTTGATATTGTAAATGAAGAAGATCACACTGTTGAAAAAAATGAGATCCCAGATTTTAAAAACTGGAATATTCCAAAGGTTTCCACTAAGTCCATCTATAAGCTTAGTTGGGCTGAAAATACTGCTTTTTCTGAATATAGAGTTAGAACTGTTGAACAGACATTTTCTATCTCTAGAACACATGAAAAATGTTGCTTGTTTTCCAGAAAAAATGTTAATGAATTTCTTGCTAAAAAACTCAGTTATTTGCATATTGGTCTTGTTCAAGTTGCTGTTAAACCACTCACAAGAAAAGGTATTAATGCTTCTATTCTGATGTGCTTAAGAGATGCTAGATTTAAAAGATTTAATGATAGCATTCTTGGTATGATCACTGCTTCTTTGTATGATGGTCCTGTTTATTTTGACTGTTATCCTGATATCACACTTGCTTTGGATGATGTTAATATTGTCAAAGCCCTGACATTAAATGTTTTGACATCTGGTTATGACATGGAAGAAGGTAGCAAGCCTTTTGCTCTTATTTACCGCATTTATTACAGACTTTTAGGTTCTCAATTGAATCCTCGTTCTGTTCATATAAGAGATCCTGCTGGTAAAACCATGTTAATTCATTGTTCAACTTCTGATGCTAAGATTCAAATCCCAAAAATGATTCAATGGGTAGATATCAATCTTCCCAAAGAATGGTTGTTGGAACGTGAATCTCCTCCTGCTAAACCTGTTTTTGATGAACTAAATCTTGCTAATATTCAACAATACCTTGATGGAACTGTTAAAATAAGTTTTCATGATGACAGACCCTTGAGGATCAACGAAGGAAGGCATTCCTTTGCTGGATCTGATAGTGTTTCAAGAAGTGCTTCAAGAAGAGATCTTGATCTCAATGAATATTTGAAAAAGAATTTTGAAAAACCTGATTTGAAGTTAAAAGGAGTTTCAAGTGGTAACTCCCAAGTTAGCACTGCTTTTTATTCCACTAAACCAGAAGCTTCCTCTCCATATAGCAGAACTGCTAATGAAGAAGAAGAAGAAAACACCAGATCTGTGTCTCCATCTGGTTCTGATTTTCAAACTGTTGATAACCCTGTTTTCCAAAATCAATTAAGAGTTTTGAAAGCTTTGAACGAAAGCTTTGAAATTGATATGGTTTCCTTGTTTAATGAATTTATTTTTGCTAAAAACAGAGATAAGAGAAAATATTACCAAAGTACTTTTGCTCAGTCTGAAAAGGATCGTGTCAAAAGAAAATGGAAAGAAAAAATGAACCAGTTGAAAAAACATATTTTGTTCTTTGATTTCCTTGAAAATTATTATGTTTCAAAAGATGAAGTTTCCCAAAAACATTTGAATGTGATAAAGAAATCAAGTTTTGTTAAGGAAGATAAAACTGTTGTTAGGTCTAGCCATCCGCCTCTTGAGACAGTTCTCGTAAACTGTAAAGGGACTGATGTGAGGGCCTCTCCATTCAAAATTGCTGATGCTAATACTCCTGTTTCTAGTATTATTGAACAAAACAATTTCACTAATGAATCTTTGCATGTTATTGGTTAACAGCTTGACCGCATTGAAGAGAAAATTGCTGAAAAACTTGTTCTTCCAAAACCGGAAGTTGTTGAAAAATCTGTTGTTTCAAAACCTGAGAAACCTTTGATTGATTTACCCAGTCAAAGAGAATTGAATTTCAAAAATTCTCAGGCAAAAACTCTTGAAATTATTGACAAAATGCTTTCTGATTTAAAGGTTAAAACTGAAGGTACTTCCACAAGTGCTGCTCGAACTATTTCAAGAAATGAAAAAGAAAATGTTTTTGAAGAAAACACAGATTCTGATTCATTGTCTTCTGTTTTAGCTAAAAAGATTTTTTATGATGATTTACCAGAAATTAAAAGATTTGTTGGAAAACCCATTCCTGTGTCTTTTACAAAAAACTGGTATTCAAAACCTACTCCTCCTGATATGCAATTTGAAGAAAGATCTTTTCAAACTCAGTTTTCTGTTTCTGCTGATAAACTTTATGAATGGAATATTGATGGTTTGTCTGAACAAGAAATAATTAATAAAATGGCTCACATGTCTATGGTTGGAACTGCTTACTTGAATAATCATAATTATAGTCACTCTGAAATTGTTGAACTGCTTGTTACTAGTTTTTCTGGTGCTCTTCGTGGATGGTGGGATTCATATCTCACAGAAGAATCCAGAGATTCTATTAAATCTGCTGTTAAAAAGAATGATGAAGGTTTCCCTATTTTTGATGAAAATCAAAATCGTGGTATTCCTGATGGTGTTAATACTTTGATCTATACTATTCTCAAACATTTTGTTGGTACTCCATCCAATGTTTCATCTCGTATTTCTGATTATCTAAACAATTTGAGATGTCCTACTATGTCTGATTACAGATGGTATGAAGGTGTTTTCCTTTCCAGAGTCATGCTCCGGAAAGATTGTTACAAGCCTTATTGGAAAGAAAAGTTTATTGACGGTCTGCCTCCTATCTTTGCTCATAAGGTAAAACAAGACTTAATTGGTAAAAATGATTCCATTGATTATGATAGTTTAACTTATGGTGATATTTTAAGCACTATTAAAAGACTTGGTATTAACATGTGTAATGATGAAAAATTGTTAAAACACCAGTTAAAGAATAAGAGAAAAGCTAAATATGAAATGAGTAATTTCTATGAACAATATGGTTTGCCCCCTATTGCTCCCTCCAGGCAAAAAGGGAAAAAACATGATAAAAGTCACAAAAATTATAACCATAAAAAATATAAAAGATACAGAACAAACTTTGTTAAACCTAATGATTTTTATGCTAAAAAGAAAAATGTTTCTAAAAAATTTGACAAACAGAAATCTAGTAAAGGTAAATGTTTCAATTGTGGAAAACCTGGTCATTTCAGTAAAGACTGTAAGCAAAAACCTGGTAAGCTGAAAAATAAGTTCAATATGTTAAACATTGATGATAATGATCAAGAAGAACTATTCTGAATCCTTGAATCAAACGTCTCGTCTGATTCCTTGGAAGACGATTTTTCTTCTTCGTCTGATTCTTGTTACCAATCTAATGATGATTCTTCTGGTTCACCTAATGTTAAACTTGGTTGTAGAGATTCATGTTGCAATGTTATTAAAACTGTTAATGTTCTCACCAAAAGTGAAGAAAATGAAAGCTTGTTAATCCAATTGATAAGTCAGATTCAAAATCCTGAGTTGCAAGAGAAATATCTTAATAAGTTTAAGAAAAATTTGACAAGAAATGAAAATGATAAAAGATTGAAACCAACAATAAGTTTTGAAGAAACTTTGGAAAGATTTAACAAAAAGAAATCCAAAGAATTAACTGTTAATGAACTTCAACATGAGATCAATATTGTTAAACAAGAGATAATTGATTTAAGAAATGAATTTAAAAGCATTAAAAGTGATAACAATGATCTTAAGCAAGAACTGCTTTTGTTAAGAATTGATAAAAATCTTGATAAGCATCAATCTGGTAATGAACAAAATGAACTCAAAGATGGAGATGAATCCAGTCAACATGCTCTTCTTTCTGATAAAGGTATTGCTGATGTTCTCACTGATTCTCAGCTTAATCTTGTTAACAAATTGCTTCCTCCAAAATGGTTTTCAAAAGTTAAAATTGTTGTTTCTCATGATTATCATTTCAATGTTATTGCTATGATTGATTCTGGTGCGGATATGAACTGTATCCAAGAAGGATTAATTCCTTCAAAATATTTTGAAAAGTCAACTGAAAGATTGGTTTCTGCTAATGGTTCTCAAATGAAGACCAAATATGAATTGAATAATGCTCATGTTTGCCATGATAATGTTTGTTTCAAAATTCCTTCTGTTCTTGTTAAAAACATGACTGATAGAGTAATACTTGGTCTCCCTTTCATCAATGCTTTGTATCCCTTTCTTGTTGAACATAATGGAATTACTACTGATCCTTTTGGACAAAAAGTAAAGTTCAAATTTGCTTCAAAAGTTGAAATTGATACTGATAATGCTTTAACTTTGATTCATAAAACTAATCATCTCAACCTCCTTGAGCAAGAAGTTAGATGCAAGACAATTGTTGAACAACTCTCTGGTAAGTTGATGCATTCACTGTATTCTGACAAATTTCAGAATACTCTGATTACTGGCCATTACTCTGGGTTTCCTAATACTCTAGGATACAATTACTCTTTCTTACCTTTCAAAGAAATGCTAATAAATTTTACTAAAACTTTCACAATTGTTCTTACATTAGATGTCATAGTTTGTTCAATTGATGTTACCATCTATTCTGATGATCTCGATCTTTCTTGGCAGGAAAAAGCTTGTGTTAATCAAGCCTGTATTAATATAGAAACCACTAATAAGTGGGTTAAAGATACTTGTGCCACTAATCAGTGGAATCTCATGACTTCTTCGGCAGAGAGGAAGAACAAGGGGAAAGCACCAGCACGGGGCTATCCTCAAGACGAAAGGCTCCCAGCGGGACAACCTTTTGTAATGCATGAAGGCGTATCTTCTAGGGTAAAACCTAGCAGATCGACATCCCTTCAGGAATTTGTCCCGGCAGAGGTGACATATTCCAGTGGTGATATGGTTATTGCTTTACAAGAAGTTTTGTCCAGAACTTTGCAATTTCATAACGGAGTTTATAGTGAACTACCAAACTCTGTTAAATTTATTCTTGATAATCTTCAAGCTGCCTTTGTTCAAAAACACAAAAACCTCTTCAAGAAAACCCTCCAGGCACTGGAGATCCATCTTGTTAACCTTACTGCTCAAAATGAAGTTTATACTGACCATTATGCCAACCTTGTTTCAGAAAATGAGGCCCTAAAAAACTACCTTCTTGATTACCCAAATGTTAAAGATGAACCCAATGAACCCTACACTAGTCAACTTTTTGGCAAAGAGGAAATCCATTCAATGGATAAAAAGACTATGATGGGCACTGATTATGCTAGATTAAGTCTTAAGACTCAATCTTTATTAAGAAGTGCTGTTGCCAACTGAAATACAATATAGTATTTTGGAAAGCAAGGCTATGTTTGGGTCTTTTGACCTGTGGTACAAATATTTCAAGAAACTTGTTACAGCTACTATTCCTGATCCTGATGAATTAGATGATGGTGATAATGTCTTTGTCCAGCTAGACTGGGAAGAGCACTTTGGGAGCAGCCTCAGAGTGTATGAGAAGAAGCATCCGTTTCCAGGCCTCTTGATTAATTATGAAGATGGCGAGGATGAGGATGATAGGGACCCTGGTTGGTTGTCCCAGATGTTTGAATATGGCTTTATCAGGTTCATTAAGCTAACGAGCCATGACCAGATTAGCCAGTTGCCGTAGATTATTCAAAATGCTGTTTCTCAGATCAATAGTCCTAATGTTTCTATCAGATGCTGGAGCACCCTGCCAAAATGGGAAAAAGATAATTGGATGAATGTTCAGGCTTCTAGACACCTTGTACTCATTAATGGGTACACCCATCAAGGGCAATGGTTTGAAGGAGATTCCCGCCTATCCTTCAGAGATCCTTACGCTCTTGCTGAATGTTGGAGAAATTATTTCAATAATCAAATCTTGAAAGTTACTCATGACCTATGGAAAGATTACCATTTCATAGGAAGTACTGACAGGATTTCTGTATTTGGTCGTCGGCCTTATGACACTGCTATCCGTAATTTAAGGAGAATTGGACATACAGATCCCAGGGAATTCCTTACAGGTGAAATCCCAAGGTATGAACCAATTTTATATTGCGGACTTTGCAACCAGTATGCTGCCTACCATGAGCATGGTTGCAATAATGATTCCCCATGGGATCCTTATGATGGTTATCCCTCAGATGCACCTGATACCGACTAATGATTCTTGGTTACTATCTGATACCGACTAATGACTCTTGATTGTTGTTTAAGCCCCTGTTCTCTGGTTAATGATTCTTGATTACTATCATTACTGTTCAAGCCCCTGTTCTCTTTTAAGAAACTGCCAATGGTTCAGATAATGAAAGGCAACTATAGTTTGTTTGAATCCTTGAAAGATTGGTTTTGATTCCCCTGTTTGTCTGGCCTACACAAATGGCCAAAATGCTGTGATACTTTTCCGACAAATGCGCTGCATGTTTCACTGTTTCCCACGTGATATTCTCTTAATTATTGAGCCACCTGTTTTCCACGTGATTCCCTTATTTGTTTGGCCTGCACAACGGCCAAAATGTTAAAGCTGATTTGATTCTCTTGTTTGTCTGGCCCGCACAACGGCCAAAAATGCTACCTGTTTCCCACGCTTGATGTTACTTTCTGCAAAGTTGAGATTCCTCATGATTTCTCTGCAAAGTTGAGATTCCTTATGATTTTATCCACATAAACTGATAAATTTGGTCAGCTCATGCTCCTACGGATTCTGCTACAACAAATGAGAAAAAATGTGAAATTACTGTTCATGGTACTATTCACGTACTGTTCACTGTTACTGTTCACTGTTCACTATTCATGGTTACTGTTCATTACGAAAAATTTTGCCTATTTAAGGGGGGCTGTCCCTTATGTTGAAGACAGAACCCTTTAGAGTGAGCTTCAGAGAGAATTCCTCACCTTAGGACTCCTTTCTCCTCTCTAGGATTCCCACTATTTCCCTACTACTACTTTGTTTACAAAGCTTGTAACTAGAACTAGTCCCCAAGCCTTGTACTGTTAAACTGTTGTTGTAAACCAGTGACTACTACTGCTGTAAGTGTTGTAATATTTTCAGTAATAACTACTTTTAGCTTGTATTTATTATATTTCAACTGTTTATTACTTTGATTGGCTGGTTCTACCGCCTCCTAACTGCTTTACTACATTGCTATGTTATATTGCTTGGCTAGTTCTACCGCCTCATAATTATTTTGCTATATTTGATATACTACTTGGCTGGTTCTACCGCCTTATTATTGCTCTCAATTAACTTGTTTATCTTAACTGCTACCGCCATCTTGGACGGTTCTACTTTGCTTTCACATATTGCTTTATTTTGCTGACATTTACTTTATATTGCTTCCATAATATTATTACTGTGCTTCCACTGAGCATTGCCGAAATAGGGGGGCAAAGAAATTATTTTGGGCACCCCCTCACTCTTGAGCACACGCACACCACGGGCAGAGCAAATTTGGGCAGAAGAATTTCGGCAATGACATTGCCGAAATTCAGCCCAGACTTTCTCTCTCCACCTTTTTTATTGAATTTTGGTAACTGTATTGCCGAAATTCACTCTTTCTCCTCAGAATCCTAAATAACTTCTTTGAATAGTGCATATAACGCAAATAAACTTCCAAAATGGCAATATTCAGCCAAAAGACTCTTCAACTCACGCTCACCAACTTTGAAAATTAAATAATTAAATAAAGCGATCACTTTTAGTTCATAGTTGATGATGCAAAGAATAGTATGTAAGCCAATCGTCTAAACTCACAATACTAGGGAACCCAAAGAGTGAAAATGCCTACAGAGTGCGCTGGTGTGATGCTGGACAAAGACCCTCTAAAGGTTAAGTCAGTAACTCAATGATTTTTAATAACTCCAAAAGTATGAGAGTTAAAAAATTATGCACGTATTTTGGAGAGGATGAGGCTCGGTGCTTATATAATGGTATAGAGCTGATCAAGTTCCCGTGGAATTAGACAATTCTCTTATAGGGAGTGTAAGCACACTGTCTCACACTACTCACGTGTGGTTCATGCCCCCATAGGAAGTACACTTCAGCCAAATGGACTGGAGGCAAAGATTTGAGAGTCAGCACCTAGTTTAGGTCCAAGAATCAAATTGAATCTTTTCAGCCACTTACTTACATATATTAGTTTACATACCAAATTTTGAGTTTAGAGTTTAGGTACAGCTTGGGAATGTGTTAGGCACCCAAAACTGCCTGGTTTGTGATCCGATCTCCATTATGTGTTGCTACTTGCTAGGCCATATTTAATTAAAGATTAAAAAAAAAAAAACCATAGTCCTAAAGTTAAACATACATTATGCACTAGATAAAAAAAGAGCACACACAACATGTTAAATATCACATAATAGCAAAAAAAGAAACACATTAACACCAAATTAAACAAATATTATTGAACATGAAAAACTAACAATTAAATAATAAACACAAATGGAAAAATATCAAATTAAACCTAACATGTAAAGGTTGACCAAGTAAAATATGGAAAGCAAATTAACATATTTAAATAACCTAAAATAGAGAATTCAAAGTCAATTAGATATAATAAAAAAAAAGTGAAAAAAAAATTAGTTAAATAAAAAATAATAATTTTGCTTTAATATGGGTTCGGAGTGCATACGCATACTTAACCACATGTGTATGCATGGTCAAAACCATGCTTAAGCATGCATATGCATACTTAGCACAAAATCTGTAAAACCGCCCGGTTTATAATCCGATCTCCATTGTGTTGCTACTTGCTGGGCCATATTTAATTAAAGATTTAAAAAAAAAAAACCATAGTCCTAAAGTTAAACATACATTATGAACTAGATAAAAAGAGCACACACATGTTAGATATCACATAATAACAAAAAAAGAAACACATTAAAACCAAATTAAACAAATATTATTGAACATGAAAAACTAACAATTAAATAAACACAAAAGGAAAAATATCAAATTAAACCTAACATGTAAAGGTTGACCAAATAAAATATGGAAAGCAAATTAACATATTTAAATAACCTAAAATAGAGAATTCAAAGTCAATCAGATAAAAAAAACATGTGAAAAAAAATTAGTTAAATAAAAAATAATAATTTTGCCCTAATCTGGGTTCAGAGTGCATACGCATACTTAACCACATGTGTATGCATGTTTGAAACCATTTTTAAGCATGCATTTGCATCCTTAGCAAAGAATCTATAAAATCATATATTTGCAGATTGTAACAAACAAAGATAAAGCATATGAAATCAAATAAGCATGTTAGAAACCCTAAACACTAAACTAACATAAAGCAAATAAAGCAAACATCAACATAAAAAAATAATCATGAAACAAATCAAATAAGTAAACTAAACTACGTTAAATAAATAATCACGTCAATCTTTACATAGAAACTAAAATAACAAAGCAATAACATATTATAATCAACCCAAGATTAGATTAACACATATCAAATGTAATGAAAAACATCAAACAAATCAAATATAACAAGTTAGAGAAACTGTAGGGGGTCCGAGGACTGAAGAGAATTAGAATACGAAAGCGTCTCGTACAATCCCACTCGTATAAAGGTATCCTCCCTGAATACATCACTAACTCGAGGATGTGAGGGAATGCAGAATGGTGTTACGTAAGAACTTATGGAGAAGAGGAAGGACCATAAGGGGGGGGGGGGATAAAGACAGTGGGAGGAAGCTTCCAAAAAAAGCATACCTTCCCCCTCGGCATTGAATACCCTGCAACAATCTTATTAGCTCAATTAATGAGAAAATGACACATGAACAGTTACTTCACAACTAACAGCTCATTTTACCACCTTCAGTGGAACTTTGATGGGAGAAATGTCTTGAAAAAAAGCTCTGAAGCATACAAATAGAGGGTTGGGATGCAAGGAGGAAGGATATATAAGGAAGGGGAACCTCCAGATTAAGGGGTTGAACATTTTCTTCAGGGATAAGAGAAAAAGAAAAGCTGATAGTGGATAAGATAGGGCAAAACTTGGAACATTTGTGAATAAGTAACTAATCCTTGGACAAACTCGAGGAGAGTATCATTTGTAACAGCTACTTAAGAGAAAATTATATAACACTTCGAATTCTTTGGCCATAAACTAAAACTTGATCTTGAAGCACTATTGAACTATCTTCCCACTCTCTTTAGAAGGCCAAGGCATCACTGTTCTTAGTGGGCTTGGACTATTACTTTCTGAGTACTTATAGAAACTATATCAAGAACTTATATAAATCATATTAAATAAAGAATGAGTTCATGGAAAAAACACTCACTTTGCTTAAGATTATGAGTTTAGAGCTTTGTTAACTGATCACTCAGTGCTGATAACACAAAAATTAGATTTAGGGAACAAAGATAATAAAGAACACAATAGTTCTTAGGAATCACAACTCAAGAACAACTTATATTAAAAAGATTTTGTAATACAAATTAAAAAAACAAGTTTCTACCTTAAAACATTAACTAAAGAGAGGTTTTTTTTAGGCTAGAAAAACATGCAGCTACTGTGTGAGTGATTAGAAAAGATTATTAGGGTTTTAGGAAACAAAGAGATATTCTTTCTATTTTGGGTTTAGATTGGAGACATGAGGTGAGTATTTATATGTGTAAACTATGGTTTTCAGGGATTTTTTAAAGGGTTTTGGACGTTTTTTAAGGGTATAGGGCCTGTCCCCTATCAAAGAATGAAGCTTTGGGCCCTTTAAACTTAAGTTTTGGAATGCACCATGTACGCGCATGCATGACTTCAAACAAGCACGCGTAGAATCCTAAATTGATTGCATTATTGGCCCGACTTCAAACAGCCATAACTCACTCATTTTAAATTCAAATTACACAAAATTTGTGTTCAAATTAAATCCCAAGATGTCTACTTTTCCAATGAAATAAACCTCACTCAAAAATTAATTATGGAACAAATGTTATGGTTAAACACTGAGCAAATGTCATTTTTTAGCATCATTTTCAAAGCAATTCAAACTCTTTTGAGTTGTGATTACTTTTGAACTATTGAGATCTCTTTAATTACCCTTGGTTGATGTATTTTAAGCTTATCATTAAGGCTGGGGATTAAAGGTTATTAACAAATACAAAATGAGGTGTTTACATGGAGCACTGTGGAGTTAATGCCCCAAGATCTTCAGGTTTAATTTCTCATACTTGGTGGATACGACTATGTAGGTAGATCTTTGGGCATGGTCTAAACGTTCTTTCCATATAGAGATAGTGGAGTGGAGGATAAGCAAAAATTAGAGAGCTAAGTGTAGCTACTTATCTCTCGGGTTTTACTCTTCTGTTATCATGTTGTGTTGGACGAGTAGGTGAGGGATGGATTGCATCGTAGGGTACCAAACAAGGCTACCCAATGACTTTTGTGGACCTAATGACTACCATGGACTTGAAGATTCTCATGTGTTAGAGTGATTTAGATTTAGTGAAAATGTTCCCTATCAGTTTTGGTAAGAAAAACGAGGATGGTGGAGGTATGTATAGGTTATTATACAATCATGATATGAGTTTGGGAGTATATACAAACATTGGAGGAGCTTGAGAGACCAGCTTTTCTTTTGGAGCACTTTGGGATGCTTTTAGGGATTGAAGTTGTGTTAATAGTTGCATTTTTTACCTTTTCTTTTGACCAATGAGAAGGAAATAAATTGAAAGATCCTTTACTATTGGTGAAATGGTTAAGAGCTTTGGCTTAACTATTCAAATCATCTCTTTGAAGTCTTGGATTAACAAATCTGTCGCGGAGAATGTCTCATACTCAGTCACTCAGGTTTTAGAAGAGAAGTCATATGTTCCCTTGCAAGTTGCCTAGGAACATAAGTTCATGTATTTCCCTACTCGATTCCAAGTTCATGGAATATCCATATTTATGGATACAAGAGTGGTGCATTCAATCTCTCAAAACTTCATTACCATTCCACTTTTAAAGAAATACTTGTAGTAAAACATAAAATTGAAAATTTTCAGTTTCACCTTCCTAGCCACAACTTTCTCATTGAAATGGATATGTATTCCTTCCCAAAAACACTTCATTTTCAAAAGGAACATACTTCCTCATTCTCAACTTCTTAGATGGGCAAATTGGTTTTTACAATAAAAATTCCAAGTAAAACACATATAAGGGAGATATAATATTATTGCAGACTACCTTTCCAGAAATCCTCCTCCTATAACCATTGCCATAATTTCTTCCCCTTTGTCTGTCTATCCTATTATAGTTCTTTCATCTTTTGCCCTTTGCCCCATTAATGGTCCTGAAAATATCATAAGTCTTCTTTCCCTGTTTGTGATACTCTGGCTTGTTATCAATTATATCAAGATCTCAATCATTTTCTAGTTGATTACAAGTTTCCTTTGCCAAATAAGAGTTCTCTCTTCCAACAACTTTCAAATGTAAAGATAATTGCAATGTTTAATTTAAAAAGAAGATTTTGGCAAGTTTGCCATCCAAAAGACGGGTTTAAGATTGCATTTGGCAGTCTACATCACCATTACCATTGAACAGTTATGCCTTTTTGGCTTTAAAATTGCACTGTCACAATTTCAAAAGACAATGGTCTCGTTGTTCTAGCCTCTCCTATCCAATGCACTAATTTATGTTGATGAGACATCATGACAACTTGCATTTTTTTTTTCCCATTTTTGAATTGGAAATAGCTGTTGCACTTGCACATGATGAAATCTAGATTTTTGCTGAGTTCGAGCCAAATAACCTTTACTTGGGCACTTATAACCCTTAATTATTGTTTGATTACCCATTTAAAAGAAAATTTCAACAACTATTTAGGATTATCAATATATACCAATCAACTTATCAAATGTGTGCACCCTCATAATTATTTTAAATCTAATATAGTAGAATTATGACACGTCGTTAATTCAAATTAATTCATCATGGAACCAATCAAAATTAGTTGTTCATAATTACACATGATTAGACTCAATTATGTGGATGCATCTTGGTCGTTGAAATTTGATTTTGCCATATCTATAAATCTAGTGGTTCAATTGGTGCTCATGATATATCATTTTGATTGTTAAGACTTTAGGATTTATTTTATGTGAAGTAATTGGAAATATAAAGACCAAAATTACAATTTTACCTTTAGGATGTGCAATTACCCTTTTTCCCTTGGATGAGGTTCAATGGAGGTTGAGAAAATGGGGTGTCTACATTTGGTTGTGCATAAAATTCTATTGGCTTGAAGACTACTCTAGAGCGCCTAGAGATAATTTTAATTTATATACTTTCTCATCCTATTGTTTTACTTGGGATCCTTCTGGTTGTAACATGTAAATATTTTCTTTTAATTTACCCATGAGGAGTGTCATTTGATTGATACCTAATTGATGCAGTTTCAAGTCTAATTTTGTTACCTTGGTCTTGATGATTCAAACTAGGTTAACTTTTCCACTAGGAGTATTTTCCAAAAAAGTCTAATTTTGTTACCTTGCTCAGGATTTGTTGAATTTTAAATAATTGTAAAACTCATTTGTGTCAATCAAATTAAGGAGCAAGCTCTAATGCGAACATACGATTAAACCCTAAAATCAAGGATTTTGACTAAGTTTGATCCACCACTGGCGCCACCTACCATAAATCATCCTCTGCCAATGCCATTATTGATCAAATTCCTACTATTGCTGCCATTGCCACCATTGACATCATCACCATTTTCCACAGCTTTAATTGCCACCATTATTGGGTATTTTAATTGTATCCAAAATTATTCAAAACATACACTCTTTTTTTACTTTTTAGATCATAAAGGAAAACAAATAATTTTCTCTATAATCATTTTCCATTGAAAATATTTCCCTCCAGATAACATTTTCCATGGAAAAAAAAAAAGATTGTGCGAAGTAGGGAGGCGAAGAATGTGCAAAGAACACAATCAATGACACAAAGTTGGACATGGTGGGAGGGCTACTTGCACTTGTAGGACCTATAATTATTGAGATGTAACGATTATTTATTTATTTTAGGTATGATTGAATTTTAATTTATATCGTCCCCTCCATTATGATTGTTCATTCTCATCAAACTAAGACACCGATCAAATTTCAATCTATAGCTATAAAGATCTTTTGGTATTGAAATTTTAGTAGTGTGAATATATAGATATGGAGAGAGAGAGAGAGAGAGAGAGAGAGAGAGAGAGAGAGAGAGAGAGAGAATTAAATAATTAGCGTGACAATTTTTATATTAAGCAACTGATATGGTACGCATAAGATGTTATAGGAATTTGTAAAATCTCTTATAATAGGAATTAGAACAAAATTTGGCTTCAAACATGTTTTGAGCCTTGGGCTCCAACTATCAATAGGAATATGACATTTGTCTAGATCACGTGCAATGCATATCACTCACTTTACCCAACCAACTAAATGAGTTATGTATATTGTATATGATAAGACACGTATTATCTTGCTATTGAACATGTTTGGATCCAAACATTTGTTTAAAAAGTATATTAACCTTAGAAACACTCAATATTTTAAATACATTATCAATAACATTGCTTAATTTCTTATAAGATTATGTGGCAGTAAAAGAAATAATTTAACATTTGTTGTTTTTCCAATTCAATTTCATTCAAATTTGTAATATAATATACCCTTGAAAGTCTCTATTTATGCTTTGGGATTTTTTTTTTCATTTTCCTATTCTTGTGCTGAAATTTAATTATTATTTTTTAAAACTTTGAATCAAACGAATATATATATATATATATAGGCAAAACTTTTTTTTTTTTTTTGAAAAACATATATAAGAAAAATTTAAGTACAATATTTAAGTATTGTTCTTTAAATTTTCTTTTTAAGATTCAGTTATATGGTTGTATTTAATTAAAAATAAACTTTCATCTTATGAGAAAAAAGCAGCCACATAGCTGAATCTTAAATACTGTACCTAAATTTTGTCGTAAATATCTTAAAAAAAAAACCAGTTGTCATATATATATATATATATATATATATATATATATATATAATGTCTTGTATACAGATGAGTTGTGTTAAGAAAAGTCAGTGTCTTTTATGGGTTTCCTTTGAGCGTTAAGTTAATGGTGTTCCATCGTTGATCCAAAAGTGATTTTGGGCAATGGTTCGTTTGGGCCATACCATCAGCGATCAGGCGTAAGCTTAGTAGCGGACTTCTGGGTGACGCATTAAGGCCTTATAATAGCCTGGGCTAGGCTTCATAAATGTGGTTCAGAGGTTTTCTTCTTTTTCTTTTTATGGAGAAGGTGGTTCTTGAGGTTGATCTTACCTTATATTGCTTTATTATATTTATATACTACTCCACCATGGACTTCTGTGTTGGTATTCGATTGCAAGAGCCTCCAATCCTATGTAGAGTATCACAGACCGAGGCCTGCCATATGCATCATGAAGCATACTTTCGTTCAATCCAAGGGTAACAGCAAGAGGAGGCTCGACACATATAAAATACTCCCTTATTTTTGTTTACTTTTCTTTTGTGGAGTGCTATGAACATGACATCCATGAATGACAACAACAACAATAACAACAACAATGATAAAGCCTTAATCCCAAAATTTGGAGACCGAATAAGAATTCTTCAATAAATTAGCTAAAATCGTGGTTCGTTTAGATACAATTTATTTTGCTAAAAATTGAAAACTGAAAATACTGTAGTAAAATTATTTTTAAATGTGTGAATAATGCTTAAACAGTGCAGTGCACTTTGTCTCTTGTACAGTGAATTCATGTGCATGAACAGTGCAATTACTGTTCATAAGGTGCAAATGTACTTCCAAAACGTGAATCCAAACGCTTGTATCCCTCATTTTATTCTATATCTAAATTCATGCTTAAATACATAAATTTAAAACTGCTCGTAAATACTAGGTATGGACGTATAGCGTGTGAATAATATTATTGCTTCCCTTTTCAGGGTAAAAAACAAAAACAAAAACAAAACTACGAGGACAGTTCCTAGTCTCTGAGAAGTAAATATCATTCTCTTCCCAAGAGTATTAAAGTTGCTTGTTCAACTCAAAGGCCCATTATAACTAAATGTATGACATAGGCGAGATTACCTTATGCCCAAGTATAAATTGTCACGAAAGGCTACGTTACGGGCCTACAACTTTTTTTTTTTTTTTTTTTTTTTCTCATCCTCGTTATCTGACCATGCTGGGCTGTTTTTATTTAATAACATAATAGTAGTGGACCGGACCTTGTCCAATTTGAATTTTTCTTTTCTTTTCTTTTTCTATAAAAAAAATTACCAGTGATTTGAAATGGATGTCATAGCATATATGTCTTCTAATGAAATGGATGTCATTACCAACATATTTCCATGGAAAAAGAGACACAGCATATATGTCTTGTAAAAGCAAAACTCTTGTTGAACGACAAGTTATAAAATACCATAATAATTCAATGGACATAAAATATAAAAATAGAATATAATTAAGTGGAAAGGATTTCAAGTAGTGATAGCTTAATTAGTGATAATAGCTTCTTATGTAGTGTCCATCTCTATGATCTTCTGACTTCTCTCCAACTATCTAGATATCTCAAAAGAATACTTATCAATTCATCAATCCTTGCGTACAATTGGTCACACTCTCTTCCTCCAATTACTATCAAGTTTTCCCCTTCGGGTCCGTTTAGTTGGAGAGGTGAAAAGTGGAAAAATAAAAATTTGTGAGAGGATGAAAAAGTGGAATAATAGAAAAAATTTTAATTTTTCTCCTTTTTGTTTAGTTGGAAGTGGAAAAATGGAGAGATGAAAAAAGTGAATTTGTATAAATTTATGCATATAGCCTTATTAAAAAATAATACCCAATTAAAACCAAAAAAGTGACAAACAACCAAAAAAAAAATCAATCACCTAAATTTATTAAAAAAATAAAAATCATGTCTATAAAAAAAAAATCACATCTAAAAAAAAAAAAAAAAAGAATACTGGACAAGCCTACCCAGTAAATCAAGAAGAAGAAGAAGAAGAGGGCAGGGAACGCCTGCATAGTAAATCAAAAGAAAAGAAAAAAAAAAAAAAAAAAAAAAGAGGCAGGCAACGTCTAAGAGGGGAAAAAAAAAGTGTGAAGAAAAGCAATGTGGATGAAGCCCATGTGCAATTTCACATGGGTATTTTCGTCCAAAAATGATGCCCAATTTCTCCCTATAGTTTTCTTTTTATTTTGGGAAGAAAACTTTTTTTGTGGACCTGGAAAGAAAACACCTAGGTCCTACCATTTATTTTCCTTCCTCTTCACCTAACTAAACACACTAAAATAGTTTTCATTCTCATTTTCACTCCAAAGTTTTCCCTCCACTCTATTTCACTTCAAACAAACACACCCTTAATCTGAAATCATCATGCATGGGCCAACTTATTCTAACTTATTGTTTTTCTATCGTAAGATTCCTAGTTATTGTTACCACTAGACTTGCATCATTTCACTAATATCTTATCAATGAATTCGTGATAAGTTACTATTTTACTAAAGGTTATAATTAATGTGAAAGTTCAAATAGTGTGTAAAACACTGTGAACGTTTAGACCCCCAATTTACAGATTACCAATTCAAGCTTTAACACAAACGATAAACATGCAGAAAATGAATTAAAGCCTAAAACAAAATTGATAAATCATCTAAGTCAAATAAAATCACATCAATAACAGAAATTAAATAACAAAGATAAAGGGAAGAGAGATGCAAACACAAGGACAACACAAGACGTGTTATCGAAGAGGAAACCAAAGCCTTCGGCATAAAACCTCTCCGCCGCCCTCCAAGCGGTCAAAATGATCCACCAAAGAATGTAGTTGGGATACACGGACAACAATAGACCCTCAAAGCCTAATCTACCCAGGTACTTAAGCCCTCCAAGCTTCTTACTCCAACGAGGTTACACCGAATTTATTTCTTCTTTAGCTTCCCGAATCCCGCTACTAGTCCATAGCATCTACCAATATAAATTGACTCCTTCCTAACTGCTTCCCAAAGTACCAAAGAGCCTTCTCACAGGTATGGGTGAGGTGAGAAAATGTTTTGGCTAAAATACCTCTCAAGGATCTACAATGGAGAGGAAGAGAGTAGAGGAATTTGAAGAGACACAAGACAAAGATTGTGGATGAGTCAATCTTATTTTTCTCTAGGGTTTCTCTCTCAAAATTCTCTCTAGAAGCTCTCTACATTTCGTGGGTATAAGGAGTATATATACTGATGGGTGTTTGGAATGCGAAGAGACAGATTTTTCATAACAGAGTTGGCTGGCGGCTTGGCCTCACGGCTTGACTGAGTCGCGAGTTCAAGCCGCAAACAAACTGAAAGGCCAGTTTGAAATTTTTGTCCTGTAGTGCAGCAGTTGGCACGACAATTCATATTCTGGCAGCTTTCCAGTCGCGAGACACCCGCGAGATCCAGTCATGAGTTCTCCTCTGCACGCTTCTCTCATGTGCAACATTTGACGGCTTGCTAGTCGCGAGACACCAGCGAAGTCCAGTCGCGAGTTCCTGTTCTGCAGCACAGTCTTGAGCAATTCTTCACACTCTCTCACACACTACCCTTACATGATTCCCACCTAAATACAGGGTTTCTAAATGCTGAAAATACAAGCAAATTGACACAGAATAAAGCCAACAAAATGGTTGATAAATTTCAACCTTACAATCTCCCCCTTTGGCTATTCCGTGACAAAACCCTACAACAAACTCTAGACTTAACGCGTGAGTTGGGAATAGTTGAACAAAACTCACTCACACTTAACTCTAGGATCTGTGAAGCTCTTGAATCATAAGTACAAATATCTCCTGAAAAGCAACCACACAATAAGTTCATTGTATGCAGAAAAACTTGTATTGCATATAAAGCAAGCACAATGCGATCAAGTAAAATGGATTAAAGCAATAGAGCATGGCTTGACCAAAAACAAACAATCACTATAAATAGTGATCACAATGCTCATTCTCACAAGAAATGAACATCCGGACATGCAATTTAATAAGCTCAACAACAAGTATCATTTGCATATCCAACACTCAACCAATGCAACAACACTACGTAATTGCATTAAGGATAAAAAATCCAACACAGGGCACAAGAATGATGTACTTAAAGATAAAAGCATAACATTTAAACACAAAGTACGAAAGCCACAAGGCAAGAAGACATAGTGCTTACAAAATTCAGGTACAAATCATAAGCAAAATGCCACATAAGCAAAGGTACAAAATAAAATGCTACAAAAGCATAGGTATAAAATAAAACTGAAAAACATCTAATATGTAAACCATAGTGTCAAAACAAAGTACCATATCCACCAGTTAAAACCAAAAGTGTTTTGTTGATGAAAGAACTGTAAATGTACTGAATATAATTATGTCAATAACACCGTACAACTTCCCTTTTTCTTTTACTATACTGTGTTCATTGCTCACTCCCCCTTTCAATGTACTCCCCCTTTCATTGTTCTCCCCCTTTTTGTCACAAATAGCTAAAGACTGTTCTCAATCTTCTGTTGGATAGCATCTAATTGTGCCTCGATGCCGGTGAAGCGCATGTGAACAGAGTTGTTGTATTGGACAATAAGTCTCTCCAAACCGGAAATACGCTGATTGACACCTTCAATCAGAATGCTCAATCTATCAGCAGGAACACTAGGTTGAATGCTTGATGTCTGTAAATCTGGTGTGGGAGTGAAAGGTGTCTCTATATACATAGGAGTAGCTTGACCAGGTGTCTCTGTATTTGGCTCAGTCTTCGTTCCCATACAAGAGTGACTCTTGCTTGCTTGAAGAGTGAACATGGAAATTGGTCTAGGACGTGGCACAATTCTTCCATCTGATATTGAATGTATACCTTCTTGAATCATGACCTTCATAAGGAGACTACTGAAAGGAAGACAAGTTCTTGCTACTGATCGAGCCTCAGTTTTCCCAATTGTTTGAAAAATATGGACACAGATGTCAATTGGAGAACCAGTAATAAGATCACACAAAAACTAGGCTCTTCCAAGATTTATGTAACCAGTATTTGTCAGTGGGTAAAAATTTGAGAACATGATCAGTTTCAGAGTAGTCAGTTCAGGTGAAAATTTTGCAGTGCCTATAGACAATCCTTTGCTTCTAACTTCATGATTAAACCCAATAACTTGAAGGATGTCTTGCACCTGAGGAACTCTATCATCATATGGAGTCTTGTCTACATTTTCTGGTCGGGTGATGCGAAGAACTTGTGCAAGGTAATCTGGAGTAATAACAAATTCTTTTCCTCTTACCCAGCATTGTAGTTCAATTCTGATGAATCGTGCATTTGAGTAGAACTCTCTCATTAACTCATCATATGGATCCTCAAAGTTCCCAAAAAGAGCAGCTCAATCTCTTCTTTCAAAAATCCCAAGGATAAATGTAGTTCCTAAGGTATTAAAATGCACTATCCATTCCACAATAATGGTAGCATCGACAAAGATGTCTGAGTATGTTTGTGAATCAATGGGTGTCCTGAATCTCTTACTTTTTGGGACTTCAGATGACCGGGTTGATTGACGAGTACGCTTAGCAATAGGAGTAGGAACATCACTCACTATCTCCTTTCCTTTAGATGAATGGCGTGACATCTGCAAAAGAAGAGACACACAGCAGAGTTCCAAGAACAAACACTAGACACAAACATCAACTTGATTAGAAACTAGGTATTTAGAAAAATGATATAACAATTAACTCATAGTATGAACCAAGCCCGCATCTAGTAAATAGAAGAAACATAAGTGCATTATGTTAAAAAGGTATTGCATAGATCAAAGTCACAAGTCAAGACTCAAATGTGAATGTCCATAAGCACCATAACAAAGACAAAAACATCACATAGCCACAATAACTCATGCACATGTCAACTGGACATAGCACAATGAGTGAAGTATGCACAACAATGGTCAAAACGGCACAAGAACACAATGAGGGTAGAAAAGTACGATAAAAGGCATAACATTCGTTAGATAAGATAAATCAACAGAACCTATACAAGCAAAACCAACAAAATGATTCAAAGCCATAGTAGAAACCCAAAATAACTCAACCGATCAAAACAACCCAAAATCCAAGGAAAAAGGCTTAAAAACATGAAATAGGTAATGAAAATATGAAAACCCATACCTTTTTCTTGAAGATTGGTGAAGAAATGATGAAGGACAAAGAGATCTTTGAGAGAGAACACGGTGAGTTTGAGAAAGAACATGGTTGAGACAATGAACAGTCACAAATATTCGAGGGAAAACTGAAAAGTTTTGAAAAAACTGACTTTAAAAGTGCAAAACACGTGATTTTCGCGACTGTAACAAGTCGCGTCAAAGTCGCCAGGTCTAGCCGCCAGAACACTTAAAGGAAAAATTTTGAAAAATTTTTCTAAATGTTTTTCGCGACTGGAGGTTCAAACCGCGAGATAACCGCGAGCTGAGCCGCGAAACATTCTGTGTAAATCTCACGACTGTACCTCCATTCACGACAAAGTCGCCACAGCAAGACACGAGAAGCATAAAAATACAGATTTTTGAAAAATTTTCTAAGTCTTTTCGTGACTTGGGTATTGACCCGCCAGAGAGACGCAAAAACAATCTGTATAGAGCTCACGACTGGGGCATGCGACTGGACAGACCCGCGAATAAGTCGCCAAAACAGGACAAAACAATTTTTGAAATTTTTGACATTTTGCTAAAACAAAAAGACTTTTTCAAAAACACCTAAAAATACTCAAAAATCTTTTTGTACTTGATCAACAAAAATTGAGCATGTGAAACACATTTTAACAAGTACAATCACACAAATGAATGAGGCATTCATTGATCATAAGCATGTGTGATGTGTGTGGATATCAACAATGAGATAGTCCTTAGTCTAATGTAAAGTTTCAATGATCAATTCAACCAAGGCATACATAATTAGCACTAGATAGTGTGATCCATCTCAATTATAGAAATATGCATATATGACCTCCCACAAGAACTTGATAACATCACATGGAAGCTTTTCATTTGGCTTCTAATACAACATTTCATCTAATCTTTTTGAAACAAAACATCTAATTTTAGAGATCGATGCCTGAAATTTTTTGATACTTCAACTTGATGAATAAGCCTTTGGCTTTTGGGCATCATACATTATATTTCGAGTCGCTTTCCCTTTTTCCTAGTCAAATACTAGTATGTGCGACAGGCTTTTGCAGCTTAATATCTCTTTTCATTTGGAGATTTACATTTGAAGAGCTCTTTTAAGCAAAAACAAAAAATAAAGAGTGGGAAGATGTATAGACACAAGTCTATGAATGTCTCAAGATCAACAAAATCATTGACTAATCATTTATGCAAAATTTGAAGATCGATTCACAACAATCACACAGATTTCAAGATTTTTCCCACATAGATATGAGTGCAATGAAAACAAGCTACACTCATGAATGCACAAAGCCATTAGTACAAAGGTACAAGGCAAAACAAGTTTAGAAAAAAAACTCAACAACGTTGATCAAACCTTTTAGATTTTATACTTTTTATATGTTTTTGAATTTTTGACCAAAAAAAAAATTTATCAAAAACAAACCATGTAAAATCATTTAAAGCAGAAACACAATTAGGCAAGCATAAAATCAAACACCCAAGCAAAGTCACATAAGATAGAAAGAATTAATGCAAGGACATGTTATAATGCTTATGCATGAGTACCCTTTTTCACCCACACGTCATGTGTATTTGGGGTGATATCCTTATAGGATTGGGTACAGGAGTTAGAGTTTTCAAACCTTCGTGTGAAGCTTTCCAAACAAGTGGTGAAAGTATCAATCATCTTCATCACGTCCATCACTCCGGAGTCACCATTTTGACCTTTTGATTGCTCAACAGTCCAAATTTTCTTGTCATTTCTTGGTCCTCTCGGCCTTTGATCACTTGTATTCTTCAATGCTCTCAGCTTATGACAGTTTGGTCTGGTGTGACCTTGAAGTCCACAGTGATGGCAGAAATGGTTCGTTCTTGGACCTCTTTGTGGTCTTGGGAGTGATTTCCTTCTTACTTCAGGTATGACCTTTAAGTGATTACGGAACTTGTTGAACACCCGTTGAACAGCTAAATTCTTCTTCTTCTTCGGATTCACCTTTTCAACAGCTGGAGTTTCCATCACAAGCTCCTTTGCCTTCTCAAACTTCACATCCTTGGATATCTTGATAGCAGAATTGCTTTCTCCAGTATATCCCAAACCAGATTTGTCCGAGAAGTGTTTTTGCGAGAAGATTACATCATCTAGTTTCTTTGTGGAGACTCTTTCTATCTTGGCATTTGCTTGAATCACCTTAAGCTCAAGAAACCTCACCTTTGCATAGGCTTCTGAAAACTCTTCATTTAACTTCTCTATTTCACACTTGGCCTCCTTGTGACGAACTAGAAGACTTTTATAGTCCTCTTCAGCTTTCTTCATCTTTTTCACAGCTGCCTTGGCAACACGTGTATAGTCTCCAGACTTTTCAAGAAGTAAGTTGTAGTTCTCTTGAAGACTTTTGGTACACTCATCCTCTTTATCTTCTGATTCTTCAACAATTCCCATTGATTCCTCATTACTATACTCTCCAAGTTTTTGTACAAGCAAATTCAAGTCCTCCGAAAACTCAACATGAGCAATAGTTATAAATGCGGAGTAGTTCCCTTCTTCGTCACAGCTTTCCTCAGAATTGGAGTTGGATGAGTCCGAATCACTAAGAGTTGCAGCATAAGCCTTGCCCTTCAATTTCAAGTAATTAGGACATTCTTTCTTAATATGTCCATGTCCATTACACTTGAAACATGTGATTCCTTGAGAGGATTGGGACTCCTTACCATCTTTCTTTTTAAAATCCTTTTTCTCTTTTCCAAAACTTGAAAATTTTCCTTTTTCAGCAAACTTTCCTTTTTTCTTAAACTTCAAGAACTTTCGGAAGTTCTTCACAAGAAATGCAACATCTTCATTAGATGAGTCATGAGCTTCCACCCTTTCATCAATTGTCTTGAGAGCAAGAGATTTGCTCCTCCTTTGCGATGGCAATGACAGCTCATAAGTTTGAAGTGAGCCAACTAATTCTTGGACCTTAATATCTTCCGGGTCTTTGCTCTCCTCAATTGTAGTAACTTTTGCACGGAAGCTCTTCGGCAATGATCAAAGGATCTTCCTCACAATCTTTGAATCCTCCGTTTTCTCACCCAAGTTGAACTTGCCGATCACCACTTCATTCAGCTTGCTATAGAAAGAGTCAAAGGACTCATCCTCACTCATCTTGAGCTCCTCAAAGTGAGTGGTCAGCATCTATAACTTGGTATCTCTCACCTTCTTAGTTCCTTCATACAGTCTCCAATATTTGCCACGCCTCCTTAGCCACCGAGACATGGGATATCCTCTGAAACTCATCAGGAGACACACCACAGAAAATAGCATTCAAAGCTTTACTGTTAGCATTAGACGCAGCAAGGGTTGCTTTATCCCAAGTGGATTTTTCGGCCTTCAGCCTAACCCATCCAATATCAACAGCATCCCACATACTTTCATTTATAGAACATAAAAATGCCCTCATTTGGACTTTCCAAAAAGCATAGTTGCTACCATCAAAATATGGTGGTGCATTCAAATATTGAGACTGATCCATCTCAATATGGGGTCAGGGATCGCACAGAGGTAATTAAACCACAGCAAGTGGACCCGCTCTAATACCAATTAAAAGTTCAAATAGTGTGTAAAATACTATGAACGTTTAGACCCCCAATTTACAAATTACCAATTCAAGCTTTAACACAAAATATAAACGTGCAGAAAATGAATTAAAGCCTAAAACAGAATTGATAAACCATCTAAGTCAAATAAAATCACATCCCATAACAGAAATTAAATGACAAAGATAAAGGAAAGAGAGATGCAAACACAAGAACAACACAAAACATGTTATCGAAGAGGAAATCGAAGCCTTCGGCGTAAAACCTTTCCGCCGCCCTCCAAGCGGTCAAAATGATCCACTAACGAATGTAGTTGGAATACAAGGACAGCAATAGACCCTCCAAGTCTAATCTACCCAAGTACCTTCAAGCTTCTTGCTCCAACGAGGTTATGCCGAACCTATTTCTTCTTTAGCTTCCCGGATCCCGCTACTAGTCCATAGCATCTACTAATATAAATTGGATCCTTCCTAACTGCTTCCCAAAGTACCAAAGAGCCTTCTCACATGTATGGGTGAGGTGAGAAAAGGTTTTGGCTAAAATACCTCTCAAGGATCTACAATGGAGAGGAAGAGAGTAGAGGAATTTGAAGAGACACAAGGCAAAGATTGTGGATGAGTCAATCTTATTCTTCTCTAGGGTTTCTCTCTCAAAATTCTCTCTAGAAGCTCTCTACATTTCGTGAGTATAAGGGGCATATATACTGGTGGGTGTTTGGAATGCGAAGAGACAAATTTTTCATAACAGAGTTGGCTGGCAGCTTGGCCTCGCGGCTTGATTGAGTCGTGAGTTCAAGCTGCGAACAAACTGAAAGGCTAGTATGGAATTTTTGTCCTGTAGTGCAACAGTTGGCATGACGGTTCATATTCTGGCAGCTTTCCAGTCGCGAGTTCTCCTCTGCACGCTTCTCTCATGTGCAACATCTGGCGGCTTGCAAGTCGTGAGACACCGCGAAGTCCAGTTGCGAGTCCTTGTTCTGCAACACCGTCTTGAACAGTTCTTCACACTCTCTCACACATTACCCTTACATGATTCCCATCTAAATACAGGGTTTCTAAATGCTGAAAATACAAGCAAATTGGCATGGAATAAAGCCAACAAAATGGTTGATAAATTTCAACCTTACATAATGAAATTAGATTTTTTTAAAAAAATATGGGAATAATTGAAAGACTAAAGTAAGGACTCAATGACGAACTCACGTTCAAGGTGAATTTTTTGTTTGGCACAAATTGTCTTTGAAAACTTTGTAAAATAGATATAGTGAACAGATTTTTCACACAGTGTAATTTAAAATTTTCTTTGGAATTTTTTTTCGAGTAGATTTTGCCAGAAGCATTTGTTTTGTTGCATAGCTGTTTGGTTTCTAGATATTAGACTGATGGTTAAGTAATTAAATTTACCATTTCCTTACAGCTTAAGTTTTTGGGACAATCGGTAATTTAACATGGTATTAGAGTAGGAGACCTTGAGTTCGATTCCTGGTTTTACTCTACCTCCCATTTAAAATGTTAAATTCTCACTTGTTGGGCCATCACTTTTTAAGGGGAAGTTTAGGCTCACAAGTGAGGGAGAGTGTTAGACTTATGGTTAAGTAATTAAATTCACCATTTCCTAAGCGCTTTTGGGACAATAGGTAATTTAACACTAGAAGTAGGGCATTTTCATGCAGTTTTATTATAAGGAAGCATTCGTGTTTGATGCCCAGTTGGATCTTTGAGTTTCCTAGCTAGCACCTTAAATCCCTTGGAAAATTTGGGTTTTGTATAGAAATGTTTTATGCTAATATTCCAACCCAACTTGGAAGACAATGTGAAGCTCGACTCGAGAGCCTTCTTAAAGTTTTTTGTGAGTTCTTTGCCTCTATTTTTCAATGAATCTTGATTCGAAGTTTTATTTTCAAACCATGTGAAGCAGCACAATGTGTTTTTACCTAAGGTACTCTAGATTGCTGGTGAATCTTGTTTGACATATAATATCTTTGATGCAATTGACGTGACTTTGTATGGGGCTGAATCCCCAACCCAATGAGGTTGTGTATGAATATGATGCACCATTTTTACTTTCTTTTTGGGATTTATACCCAATGTTCTGTTCTATATATAGTATAATTAATTATCGTTTTTGTTTTTTTAGAGAGAATTTCAACCTATGGCGTCCCTTTCTAATAGTAGCTCTTTATCATCAGACCAAGACACCAATCGGTTTTTGATATAGGCGGGGATTGAACCCTTCATCTTTTATTTAAGTATCAGAGACTACCAGTTGAGCTAACTTGAATCCACATTAATTATCTTCTTTAAAGGTCAGCATTTATTCAAGTATTAGAGACTACTAATTGAGCTAACTAAAATCCACATTAATTATCTTCTTTAAGGGTCAGCATCAGCCAATATGTATAATTTCCGACCATGATGTCGTGGATTAATTTTCTATCGACAACGTTCTTTTGAGCATTACACATTTGGCTGGGTTGTGTTGTGTTCCACCACGATTATTGTATGCTGATATTTGTTGATAGCCTAACTTTTGATGTACAATTTTGTGTTACGTTCACTTCCATATGACAAAGTTTATTAGTTTAAAGGCTAAAATGCAAAACTCACCCTCTAAGTTGTACTATTTTTCATTTCAATCCTATAAGTTTGAGTTTTGTTATTTCAGTCCTCTAAGTTTCATTCATTTCCAAGTAAGTCTTTCGTTAGTGTGCCGTTAGTTTCTACCATTAACTTTATTTTTTATATTTTTAATTTTTATATTTATTTCTTATGCAAAAATCACCCTCTAAGTTTTACTATTTTTCATTTCAATCCTATAAGTTTGAGTTTTGTCATTTCAGACTTCTAAGTTTCATTCATTTCCAAGTAAGTCTTTCGTTAGTGTGCCGTTAGTTTCTACCATTAACTTTATTTTTTATATTTTTAATTTTTATATTTATTTCTTAATTTTAGAAAAAAAATGTTAATTAAAAAAAATAGAGAAAGCCAATTAGAGGAAAGTTCCTCCCATACCTGAATAACAAAAATGAAACCCCACCCTTGTCTGAGAAACCAAGAATGAGAAAGAGAATGGTGGAAAGAGGGAGAAAGAAAAGAAAAAACAGTGAAACAGTGAGAAAGTGAATATAAAGAGAAAGAATAAAAGTGAGAGAAAGTGTGGGAAAATTTTACAATGAGAGAGAGAGGGAGAGAGAGGGAGAGAGAAAGAGAGATGCGACTACTTCTCCAAAGTAGATCTTGATTCTTTGTGGCCGGTCCTTAAATGAGTTTTGTGAATTCTCCTATTTTGGTTTTTGTGTTTTGAAAAGTTTAGATTTTGAATTGAAATTCTATTTCTTTGTGGTTAGGCTGGAATTGTGTACTTGAGTTTCTCAATACTGAATCTAGGTTTTGTAGAATTGTTAAAAATGTTAAGGTTTTAAGGGATTGGTTCTTGTATAGTGGATTTTGTGTGCTTTATTTTAATGGAGTTGTTTGTGTACTCGTGGTTGAATTTTGTATGCTTGAGAGGTAAACATGGCTCCATTAATACATTTTTGCAATTAGCCAAAAAAATAGTTAAAAAGGAAGGGTAATCCTAGTAGTAGTAAGTAGTAACCATGAAGAACTACAGTTACTTTGTACTAAATATGAATGGTTCTAAGGCTGCATTCCAGCCGATTTCTTTCCAATTAGTAGGGGTGGGGTTTCATTTTTGTTGTTCAAGTATGGGAGGAACATACCTCTAATTGGCTTTCTCTATTTTTTTTTACATAACATTTTTTCTAAAATTAAGAAATAAATATAAAAATTAAATATTAAATATATAAAAAATAAAGTTAACGGTAGAAACTAACGGCACACTAACGGAAGACTTAATTAGAAAGAAATGAAACTTAGAGGAATAAAATGACAAAACTCAAACTTATAGGAGTGAAATGAAAAATGGTAAAACTTAGAGGGTGAGTTTTGCATTTTAGCCTTGTTTAAATTATTAATTTCATACAATGTTTAGTTTAAATTATTAATTAGTTCAAGTGGGAGATCAATCAAGAATCCAAACTAGATTCTAATTGCACTCTAATTTTGTGCTAAGTGTCTTTCTTGATAAACTATAATTTTTGTTAATTATCCTTCTACTTAAACTATAATTTGATACCAAGTGTCAAAAAAATGAACTATAATCTAATGTCAATTGTTTTTAGATTTTCAATACAATCCAATTTCATGCTAATGGTCATTCCAATTATATTTCAATTTTGTGTCAATTATATTTATATACAAATTCATTTGTCTAAATTTTAAAAATATAAAAAGTCTCAACTTAAATCTACTATGTTTCTGTGTAATATTGTGATTAATTATTAGTCGAACACTATTTGTTTTGACATTAACTAAAAAGACAATTTTATTTTCCTATGGTTAATTGCGACCTTAAAATGAGTTGAAAAATTATTTCTTTACTTCTTTTATTTAGTTTCGTGTGAAATGTAGCCGTTTTCTAAAAATTTTTAGTGTAAAACAATTTTATCTCATTCCAAACTAATTAAGAGAAGTTAAATGATAATCTTCCTTTAACTCATTTCTTTTACGAAAAACTATCTTCACTTATGGTTTTCCATTAAAACAAATGGAGCACAATGCACACACATACACTTAAGAGTGAAATTCATCGTTAATTTTGAAAATTGAAAGACCGAATTAACACAAGTTAATAATTAATGGACCAAATAAAATTTGCTCTAATAATTTGAAAAACCAAATGAGTAATTTACTCTTTACATCACTACAATAGTGATCTGATTAAGGGTGTCAATTCAAGTTAGCGTGTCGGGTTCGTGTCATGTCGAGGTAGGGGTATTCGACTAAATGACTCAATCCTAACTCGACCCATTTAATAATCGTATCATGATCCTTCAACCCTAACCTGACCTGTTAATAAGGCTAGTTGACCTGACCCAACCCATTTGACACGTTTAATAAACTAGTCGTGTTGGGTTGATACGAATGTAACACAACCCATTTCAACCTGAATAATATTAAAATATAATATTTATCTAGAAATAATTTTTTTTACATCCCAAAAAGCAATGTATACACTTCAACTCTTTAATTCACATTCAAAATAATATAGTTCAACAAAAATATAACATTCATCTAAAAATAAGTTTTTTACACTTCAAAAGAAGTGCATTCATTTCAACCCAAGTTCAAAATAACAAAGTTTAACAAAAATAAAATAACATAGTTCAACAAAAATATAATATTCTTGGAACTCGCCAAATGCTAAATATCAATATTGAAATAATTTGAGCAAACAGTAAACTAATCCTGACTATGATCACGATTATCATCCATAAATTCTTTGTTGATGTCTAAATTCATAACATCTTCCACAAGTTCATTCAATTTCATTTGTGCAAGTTCTATGCCAAAAAAAAAAAAAAAAAAAAAAAAAAAAACTATTAGTAGTTCTAGGGTCTATAAAGTTTCAATTTTCAATTGTATCCCTTGTAAATTTTTGTAATTACTCACTTTTCTTTTTTAATTCAAAATATATGTTGGATATAAAAGGTATTTGACAAATTTAAAATAAAATAAATATTTATTTGTTATACGAGTTAAACGGGTTGTGTTAAGTGGGTCATTTTGAGTTGACACAAATAGATTGGCGTGTCAAACGTGTCTATTGCGGGTTACGCGAGTTGATCCGTTTATGACACGTTTCTTATCGTGTCGTTTTCGGGTCGGCCCGTTTATGACTTAAATTCATTAAGGCCCACCCTAACCCGAAAAAACTTATGTTGAGTTCGTGTCGTATTCGTAGATGGGGTTGAACATTGACACCCCTAGATCTGATTATGCTTTACAGGGAAGTTTCTTTCTCGCTAATATCCGATTCTGCGTGCTTTATTATATTCGAGCATTTTTATCCTTTTAAAAAGAA
Organism: Lithocarpus polystachyus; assembly: GCA_033629205.1. Classification (NCBI taxonomy): domain Eukaryota; kingdom Viridiplantae; phylum Streptophyta; class Magnoliopsida; order Fagales; family Fagaceae; genus Lithocarpus; species Lithocarpus polystachyus. The sequence continues at coordinate 25,252,993 of CM066168.1, read as the reverse complement.
CCTATTAATTCCTTCGCCACTGAAGCACATGGCTAGATGATGGCAACTTAATTAGTTCAATCTATTCACTCCAGAAACTAAAGTTTTCCCCCTCAAATACGACCACAAGCCCAAGGCATTTCAATAAGGCATCTCTCCAGAATTGTATTCAAATGGATAATTGTAAAAAATAATATAATTATGACATTAATTATTTAAATTAGCACTGTTTTAAAGTTATTTGAGAAATTTTTTTAATAAAAAAAAAAAAAAAAACTGTGTATCCAAAACACAACTTCCCTTAAAAAGTTAAAATAATGACATTTTAAGTGAAATTGAGTTTTGAAAACATGATCACAAATATTGAAATTATGTTTTGAAAACACAATTTTAAGAAAAAAAAAAATCTAAATCCTCAATTACTTTTAAAATAGTATTGTAAGGACACAGATTTAGCGTTTCAGCCTAAAAGTGGATAGACCAGCTCAAAAGGCCTAAAAACAATGAATTTGTAGAGAGTAGGAAAAGAAAGTTAGGTTAGATTAAATTAGATAATTAACAAGATGGGTTAAGATCACAAGAAGAATGAAATAAAGAGCTTAATTTCAAGAAACTGTCCTCGGACTGCCGAGGAGGTTAATGTTGATATTTACTGTTCTTAGTTTAGATACAAATTCAGTTCTTAATGTCTACAGTCTTTTTTCTTTTTCTTTTTTCTCCCCCTCTCTCATGGAGGGTTTCTTCACATTATATAGTCCTTTCTGGATCATCTTGACCCTACACTTGTTGCTCATCTCAGTCTTCCTTTGAGTGCCCGTCCCATCATACACCTTCTTGGATCTTTTGTGAGTTGCGGTGGTCAAGGTCCTACTGTTCAGAGGTCTTTTCCACATAAATGCAGACAGAAGAGTAGGTGCAGCACATTTAATGCGGTGGTAGCAGCTTTTCCTTAGATATTTTTGGGGGACTTCATTTCCTTTAGTCATGATACATGTCTTCATAGTTAGGGTCATGTGAGATCACTCCTCGGACCACCCCCACTCATGTCATACGTATCAAATTCTATTTAGGGATTCTTCGTATTCATTTTCCTCTCCTCGGACTTTTCTTCGTCCTCGGATGAGGCCAATGCCCAATATATGATTTTAGGTCCTGGTCCCTACAAGTATAAACATAAATAATAATTATTAATAATATATTTTTTTATAGAGTTTATTAATATGATTTTTTTTTTCAAAATAACCCGTAATCAACAGCCTCAGCAGTTTTAGAACATTTGAGAAAAATGCTTTATTTAATTATTTTGTATAAGTGGGTGGGTGAGCAAACGGGAGAAAGGACTTACAATTTGAACGACAAAAGGCCCACACAGTTCATTTTCTTTTTTCAATTTTTTTAGCATCAAAAGACACAAACAAATTTATCACAAAAAAAAAAAAAAAAAAAAAGACAAACAAAGCTTGAATTGCCTTCTGTAACAAAATGACATGCAGAGGGCCCAAATTTGCAAAATTTTGGACTAGAAATGTGATTTTTTTTTTCGTGGAATTGTATTGTATATTAGGTTATGTCTGTTTTGACAAAAAAAATTTTTCAAAAAAGAAACATTTCAAATCTTTAGTTTAATTCTTGAAAATACTATAGAAAAAAATTTTCAAGTATCTAGTTGCATTCTTAAAAATCATATAGGAAACATATTTTCTATTACTTTCCCATATTTTCTTATTTCCCAAACACATGTATAATAATAATAATAAAAAATGTGACCAGTAACTAGGGATGGCAATTTTGCCCCGCCCTGCTTTGACCCGCCCCGCCCCACCCGGCCCCGTGCGGGTTTTCCCCGCCCCGTAAAGGTAATGGGGCGGGGATGGGGTAATATTTTGTCCCCGCACCCCGGGGCGGGGTGGGGATGGGTTTAGTATTTTTATCCCCGCCCCGCCCCGCACTAATAAGAACTATAATTGTAAATTTAGTAAACTCTAAATTACTAATATTTAAAGTGAATCATAAGAGTACAAGACATGAGATAAAATATTTTTTATTCTAAAATTCTAATGCTATTGCCGCCCTCTGACCTATCCCTTTGCTCTGTAGTCTATACGTGTTTTTTAAGTTCAAGCCAAACTCCACTCAAAGTCCAAGACATTGCTTTTTAGGTTCATCTCATTCACTATCTTCTTTTTGTTTTAGGGTTTCTTAAATCAGTTTTTTTTTTTTCAATTTAAATTTTGGTTATTTTTTTTATATCTAAAATTGGTATTTTTGTTTATAGCTATTGAAGTTTAAAGAAACACAGTTGGAAGGAAAAAAAGGTTGGTCACGTAGTACTTCCAGTAGGCAAAATGTTTGTTTCTTATCATATTAGTAAGCTATCCTAATTGCTATTATAGTAAGAAAAGAAGCAGGAGCAATCGTAATAGTACTGAATCTATAAAGAAGAAAGTGGTGTCACTACATTGGGAGAAAGCGAAACTTATTCTTAAAGAACTAGTCAATTTTTATTTGTTATAAGACAACGTTTATTTTGTTAAAAAACTAGTCAATTATCCTTGATAATTTTGTTCATGCAAAGACAATGTTTATTTTGTTATAAGAAATTTTGAATTATGTTGTTACGTATTAAACTATTTAAATACTTGTTTTGTTGTAATTTATATTATTGTAGTAAAAAATTTATATATATACATATATATATATATATATAATTGTATTAGGGGCGGGTCCCTGCGGGGCCCCAAGGGGCGGGGATGGGGCAAGGTAGTTTGCCCCGCACCCCGGGGCGGGGCGGGGACGAAGATCCCATCCTCCAGCCCCGCCCCGCCCCATTGCCATCCCTACCAGTAACCAGTGGTCGCAGGCTAGCGGCTAGTGGCTAGAGACTGATCACATCAGTGGTAGGTGGGGGTGGCACTACAAAAAACTCGTCCTACACTAGTGTTTTTTTCCCAGAGCTTTTAGAAATTGTTGGTATAGGTTGATCTATTACAGCAATTTAAAGGCTAGTGGCCAGAGACTGATGACGGCAGTGATAGGTGGGGGTGGCACTACAAAAAACTCGTCCTACACCAGTGTTTTTTTCCCAGAGCTTTTAGAAACCGTTGGTATAGGTTGATCTATTACGGTAGTTTAAAGCTAGCACTTTTTAAACCGCTATAAGTGTCTTACAGTGGTGGTTTTCGAAACCATTGGTATAGGTTGACCTATTATGGCATTTTAAAACCGCCACTAAATGTTACAACCGTAAATGAAAGTGTAAAACATTTTACGCTCAAAGTGCTTCTATTTTACGGTAAACCGAAATTTATTTTCAGTTTAACCAACAATTTTAGTCATTGCAAACACCCACAAATGCAAAAATTATTTTTGAAAATCAATTTCTATTAAAACAAATGCAACCTTAACTAGTGAATTGCAACAAATAAGCTCTTTTTTTTTTTAATAAAAAAAAATTAACATATAGACAACATTTGACAACAAACTTTGTTGTAGCCTAAGATTACAATTACACTTTTTAAAAAAAATTTAATGTAAATTTTGACAAATTCATCATTAGATAATATTTTCTCCTATATTCTCCATATTTGTAAAATTTCTTGGAAATCAAAAATCAATAGCTATGCCATAAATCAAATATTTAAATTTCAAGTTTTTTAAGTCTAAAACTATGCATAAAAAATAAGTTTATAGATCTAATAATAAATAAAATTCAATTTTCTGCATAGTTTTAGACTAAAAAAACTATTGAACTTTAAGACTTATCTTGATTGATCTTGGTGCATAAATTTCGTGTAAAGTATTTTATCGTGCGCATTTGGAGGATTATCTTATTTATCTTAAGACTTCTTTTAATTCCTAAAAAATCAGTTAGTTAAAATGCAAAAAAGAGATGAGAGAAAGAAGAGATTGGAACTCTTGCTACAAGAATTATGGGACGATACCAGAGAAAATGGGCTTTTGCCCCCCCTTTTTTTTTTATTAAAAATATCCAGCAAAATGCCTCACATTCGAAACTATTTAGGGAGATGCCCCCGTTTTGAAACTCAATTTTCTAAAAATCGAGTTTTTATTTAAAACTCGATTTTTAGATAATCAAGTTATAATGAACTAAAATTTAAAAAAAAAAAAAATTTGGAACTCGAGTTCCATGTGAAGTACTCGAGTTCTTGGAACTCGAGTTCCTTGAAAAAATTCAAGTGGAACTCAAGTACTTTACATGGTACTCGAGTTCCAAAAAAAAAAAAAAAAAAAAAATCTAAGTCTATGTTGGATATAACTCGATGTTCCAAAAATAGAGTTATATATTTGAAACTCGATTTTTAGAAAATCTAGTTTCAAAATAGGAGCATTTCCTTAATTAGTTTCAAATATTGGATATTTTACTAAATATTTAAACAAAAAAAAGGGCAAAAGCCAATATTCTCCTGGCAATACCACTCCATCACAAAGCTCTTGCCAAATACAATGTTACGATCTTGTTGATTATTAAGACCTACACACTTCTGTTTTGTTGATTGTTTGTTTTGCTTTCTGCTTTTGCTAATGGAATGAATAAAATACTTATCCATTAGAAGGTAAGAAACTAATATGTCATTGTTCATGATGTATTTTATCTATTATCATCTCCAACCGCACCCATCATTAGGTCGTTCTCAAACATCCAAGGTCCACTTAAGTCCAGCACACCTGTTACAAACTAATTTGTCACCTAATGTTAGCCACTTATCACACTCCACCTTCACATCTTACACATCCATTACATCATAAGATGGCTCCAAATAATACTCCAAATACCCCCAATTGATTGGACTCTAATGTCCTATAAATTTTAAAATAAGATATTGGAGCATTTTTTTTATTATAAAAAGCTATTGGATTATTGTTGTGGTAGATAAACAAAAAAAATATATAGACCAAGTTTCCCTGCAAACTTTATAATCAAGAATAGATAGCTTATTTTTATATTTAAGTGATTGTATATTATCATATTAAATTAGTTACGTGTATTTCACATGTCATTTTCATTATAAGTTTGATCAAATTTATAACTAAAATCTGTCTAAAAATATTGAATTGAATTATTAAAAATTTAATATTATGTTAATAATATTTTTACAATAAATTATAAATGACAAATTATTATTAATAAATAAAAAAATAATACCAATAATAATAATAATAATATTATATTAAAATCAATAACAACTACCTTATGAAATTATTATTTTTAAAAACCAGAATGCATTACAGAAAAGCATACTAGCTAGGGGTACATATCTTTTCCTATGTGTCCCTCTAAGAAAGACACTAGATTATTATTAGGGTATAATATATATTAATTTATCACGTGAGACGTGAGCATCTTGAAAACCTAAAAAATTACTTAGTGATACCGTACACGTGGCATCAAATTGATGGTACTTGCATGGGAGGAAGTTTTCGTAGCTTTTCTAGTGGGACCATCACCGTTAGATTTCGCCACGTGTAGTTAAAGACAGGAAACCTGATTGCTACTGTGCGACGCGTGTGCAGTTAACTGACTGGTCCACACGCTGTACCTAACAGTAGTGGGCTCCACCAAAAATCATTTGGCCGACACTTGAAAAAAATATTTAGAATGGAAAATAAGACTTTTGCATTGCTGCCTTTCAATCTTACCCTATTTTAACTTTCAGCTCAAAATTTTCTGCATTTCTTGATATGCCCAATATTCTTTCTGATTCTCTTACACCCCACTTTTGTTTTATTAATTAGGGAAACTCACCTTGAATGATTTGTTTTAATTTGATATGCACATGAAAAAAAAAAAAAAAGGAAATAAAGAAATAGAGTATAAAATTCTCATTTTTCTAAACATGTTTATCAGATTCAACTTTAGTTTATAATTGATAGCTAAAGGCACCTTTTGGCTAATTAAGCCTTGATGTTTAGCATACCACTCAAGATGAATTCGTTTATTTTTATATAATTTGTCTGTCGAAAAATATTTACAATTGAAATATTTTTTACAAAAAATTGCTTGCTTTTTGGTGTTAGATTATGTTTCTAAAAATACCATAGAAAACATATTTTTGACATTTGCCTCATCCAAAATATCAAAAAAAGATTCTATGTATTCTTTTATGTAGATATTAAATAAAAGCTTAATTCACCACTTTAAAATATTAATGCAGAATACCGAACCAACCTAAAAATAAGAACATTTCAAATAATTTATTGAAGATTACACTAATAAAGACAATTAAAATAAGAGCATGAAAATTTAAAAAGGAAAAAGAAAAATATGAACTAAACTTACTTCTTGACATGCATAATACAAAACTTGAAACCTCAAAAAAATAAATAAGAAAAAAAAAAAAAAGAACACTTGAAATTTGTTTTTTTTTTTTTTTTTGGGGGTGGTGATTCTTAGAGTTTTAAGAAATATATTATAGGTTCAAGGTTAATTTGGTCATATTATAGGCTTAGGGATACTTTGGTCCTTTTAGCGTTTTGAGGATATTTTGGTCATTTTGAAGATTTCATTAAATTCTTAGGGTATTTTTGTCATTTTAGAGACTTTCAAAATTATTTTGGTCATTTTAGGGTATTTTAGATATTTTGAGGCCAGGGCTTTTTGATCATTTTTATGATTTTTGGAATTTTTCTATCAATTTAGGGATTTCGGGTTATTCTAGTCTTTGTAGAAGTTTTGAGGATATTGTAACCATTTTGAATGTTCGAGTGGCCTTTGGAGGTTTTGAAAGTATTTTAATCATTTTGAAAATTTTATTGATATTTTATCATTTTGGAGGATTATGTTCTATTGAGGTTGAAATTGTTTTACTGCCCTAAAGAAGGTTCTTTTTAATGAAAAAATAATAACTTTATTTTCATTAAGTTTTTCAGCTATTCCATACACCTAAAAATAAACATATCATTTTTCATAAAATATTTTATGGCGAAACTAAGATGATCTTAGTGCTTGTTTGTAACAAAGATAATGACAAATCTACGACTCTAATGACCTTCTCTCCCCCACCCACCTCCCCTCAATCCAAACGGACTCTTAAGGAGAGTAGTAATCTTGGATGATTTTGTCTAAGTGTTATTTGAATTGATGGGAAGAATTGATTTTTTTTTTTTTTTTTTTGTGTTGATTTCTCATGAAAATTAAATGGTTAAAATAGAGGTTTAACCTTGAATGTTAATTGATTGAATAGGTAAGATCTTTTTAAAAAAGGCTTATTTAGGGTTGTAGTAATGGATTGATGATGTGGCAATATTAGAACATTTATTTTAAAAGAAATGTGGAGATTTTAAGAGCTCTATTTTGTAAAGTACCTTAGGAACTCCAAAGGATTTCAATCCTAGTAGCTTAGAGGGCATATAAGAAATGGGCTTGGAATGTGTGCTTGCAAGCCCATGAGCTCGTGATGGATGTGTTTTGTAGGGAAGTTGAATAAATAAGTGATTCATGGAACTGTTGAAGAAAACACATGCACCCAAAATCTCATGATTCATTTACTTTTGGTTTAATCACAATTAGTGTTAATTATTTTGAATCCTAAACTATAGAAGATAGAGAATATATCACTCCCCTTGCAATGACAAAACAAATCAAATCTAGTCAACTAATAGCTTTATTTGGAAGAAAAAGAAACCAACTCATTTTTTCATAAATTTCACTATCTAGTCCTATTAATACTTGTTGTTTCAAAAAAGTTTTTCCTGCCATCTAAAGGTTTTTGTAGAATTTATAGGTTGATATGGAAGCCCATCAATTCTAACCCCCCCCCCCCCCCTCACTTATAGACCGAAACTACTTTTAATAGGTGATGCCCAATACATGAGATTTTAAATCGGAGGTAGAATGGAGGAGATAAGGATCGAATTCAAGATCTCATACTCTGATACCATGTTAAATTATCGATTCTCCAAAAAGTTTAAACTATTAAAATATAGTAAATTTAATCATTTAACCACACAATTCTAACAGTTTTTAACAACTCCCCCTCTTGCGAAAATTCCAGTTTCATTAATTTCAAGCATAGATAGATCTATTGTTTCTTTCATTTAGCAAATCCAACATTGAATATTACTTATAATTAATTAGTTTGATCTCATCATGTCTGTTTATTGAATTGATTTAAGCATGACAAATAATAAATCGCTGATTATTATCGTGCTCCCTTTGCTAGCCTGTATAGGGGACTCGAAGTCTAAGAGCATTCGCTTCACTTATTTTAATTCTTTTCTATTTTACCATATCAAAAAGCCACTTTATCAATTATACAATACATTTTTACAATATTCTCAACATCCCAACTTTTATTTTCCTATTCTACTCATTAGAATAATATATTTACTCATTAAAATATATTTTTCCATTTTTTGTTTTTTCCTAATTTTCTCCTCCACATTCCCTCAACCTCTAACACCACGCCTCCACTGCCCAGTCACCACCACCACGCCTCCACCATGCCACCACGCCACCGTTGCCCACCAAAATCCCACCGGAACAAAAACCCATATTTAAAATATAAAAAAAACCTAACATCACAATAGAAAAAAAAAAAAAAAAACACCCAGAACCTAAAAAACGCAGAACCAGAACCCAGAACGGCAACACAAGCCACCGATTTGTTCTTCAACCTCAAATCTTAAATGCACAAAACCAAAATGGCAATATAAGCCACCGATACCACTCCTAAATCAAACACTCGATCTTCTCGTACCCCATAAACCCCACGAACTCAAACCCAATCTCCTTGAACCCAAGGTACGATTCCACCACCTGAACCACGATCTGCCATAATTTTCCAAGATCTCCACGAGTTGTCACGATCTCCACGATCAGACCACGCCGGGTGAGACAGTGGCCAACGGCAGCCTGGGCTTGGGCGTCGCTAGGTGAGACGCGGCCTGAGCTTGGTGTTGCTGGGCAATGGTGGCCAACAGTGGCCTGAGGGAGAGCAAAGAGAGAGGAAGAAGTCTGAGAGAGAGAGATGTGGGAGACAGAGTTTGAGAGAGTGGGAGAGTCAGGGAGACAGAAGAGAGAGAAAGAGAATAAAATAATAGTTTTTGTTTTAGAATTGAGCTACAGTGCAATTCTACATGTAGAATTGCACTGTAGCACAATTCTAAATTTTTTTGCAATAGTAGCATTTTACAAGTCCGGATGCAGATGTTATTTTGGGCTTATATGTTAAATTGAACTAAGATATGGTATATAGCACTCCCAATGCGAATGCTCTAACATGAACTTAAATTCAAGAGCTTGCTAACAACTTAAAAAAAGGAAAAACGAAAATCAACAATGTCATTTTGCCTCATCTTTGGGATAGGATCCTAAGATTTGGACATTCACTTCGCAAAAACATACTATCCTAAAAGGATGCAAGAAAGGAGTAAGATTTTTGAATACAATTATTGGTGCATTTATAGAAGAAAGATGGTAACTACCCAATGATGAGGGTGAAAATCAAAATAGGTTCTACATAACATGGATCATTGAAGAAAAAAGGAAAAAAGACAAGGACTTTAAAATAAATAAATAAAAAAGATTATTCTGGAAAGATGTTTCTTTTTCTTTTCTTTTTCCTCCTTTGCATTCCATCCCTAGGCTTATCAGGATTATTAACAATTTTGCGTTAACTTAAAACTTTATTATGTGTGGCTAATATTTCTCTCTCAAGTTCTCGAGACAAGAAGACAATAGACTACGCTTAAATCCTTGACTTCTCTTCCACCAATCAAGCTTTTGCTTCCCCGCCATCTTATTCCCTCACAATCACAAGTCACAACCCATACATACTAAAATTCTGCTATGCTGAATGATCAGAGGGCAAGCACCAGCCATGGGCAAAACAATCAGGACGAAGATGAACAAATCAGGGACATCCACGCCCTGACCCCACCTCAACCCCCTCCTGTGAATCGTGGCCGTCGCAGAGAAGCTTGGGAAACAAGTAGCCATAGATCATCTTTGTCCGTGGCTAGTGAAGGTGCTCTGAGTGAAAACTTCACAAGCATGAGTCGGGAATTCAGTGCCTTAGTGGTTGCAGGTTCAACTTTTGACCACACCAGTAACAATGAGACTGAAGGCACAATTAATGGAAACAACTTGAGAAGGATTGGAGAGGAGGAGATGCTAGAGGAAGAGAATAACCCATTGGCTATTGTGCCTGATAATAATCCATTGGACCCGCCTGTTGCATCTCCTAGACGTGGTGCTACAGCAATCGGAGGTGGGTCTTCAACAACAAGTAATCAAACTGAGATTTCAGTGCAAAGAGTAAAGAAAGAGGAGGTGGACTCGAAGATTTCGGCATGGCAGAACGCGAAGGTTGCAAAGATTAACAATCGGTTTAAGAGAGAGGATGCTGTTATTAACGGGTGGGAAAGTGAGCGGGTTCAAAAAGCAACATCATGGATGAAAAAAGTTGAGGTACGTAAAATTTCACTTTCACTCTCGTGCATGTTGATTTGTCCATTTTGTTTAGACCTCCCAGATAATAAAAGAGGAAAGTTTTGTCTATTAAACTGTTGATCTAGCTATCTTTTCTGCAAGTAAATTCAGATGGATCATGATGCATCCTAGGACTAGAAGGAAAAGTTTGATCATGTAAAATTTCCAAATCTTGATGCTTGAGCATGCAGTTAAAATATTTTTCACCTTGTTAAAGACTTCAGACCAATACTAGTAGACCAAAGTTACTGACTTTAGGGTCCCTATAGTGACTAGCTAGCTAGTGAGTTATGAGTAACGAAGTCAGTGTGCTCATATAAAAAAGTTGAATTTCCCATATATATTTTTTTTCCTCACCGGAAAGTGTTCAAAGGAGTGCTAATTTTTCTTTTTGAATCACTTATAGTTTTCAACTGGTACATTTTTGGGGCATTAGACATAGCCAACAGCCCCTTTGAGTTCTTTCTAGTTACCCTAATCTCATGGCATCGTAAATTATACCCTAAGTATCCGTTTAGATACAACGTAGTGTTTTTTTTTTTTTTGAGAAGAGGGTTAATTGAGTTTCAGTGAGTTCCGTGCACTGTTCATGAGACTCACAAATCTCTTTTTTCAACAAAATTTTTATTAAAATTAAATCCTACAATACTATTCACGCATATAAAAATTATTTTGCTGTATTATTTTTAATTTTCAATTTTCAACGAACCCAAATTTGTTTGCTCAGCTTCCTAGGACTTTGTTATCATCAAATAATGCTTTACCTAGGATTATACCTGGAAGTCTTAAAAAAATATATTTAAAAAAATATTTTTAAAAAACGGAAAGAAAGAAAGGAAGAATAAGAATAATCCATTCCTTTTTAGCTGGAAGCCAAAAACTTATTAAAAAAATATAAAAATTGTATTCTGCACTTCCTAAGACAGTCATTTTGATGGACTAGATGATTGTGGAATTATAAAAAAAAAAAAAATCACTTTCTCTAATAATTGAAGTTAGTTATGTATGTTATATAAAAATATATATTTATTAGTCAAGTCAAGCCCCGAGGTTTTTGTTTTTTGTTTTTGATAGAGAACAACTTGTGTCTAGTGGCCAGTTGTCATTAGACACGTGTCCATATCACAACATGTCCAGTAACATTAGCCACTAGATACAAGCTCTCTTTTTGTATATATCTCAATCCCCAGGTCTACTAGAACTATAAGTTGATATCCTACGTTTCCTTTTTAAAGCACTATCTAAGGTAGTGTTTCTTACAATAAACAATAATATTTTTACATTGTTGTGCAGAGGAAACTAGAGGAGAAAAGAGCTAGAGCTCTGGAAAAGATGCAGAATGATGTGGCAAAAGCACGTAGAAAAGCAGAAGAGAAAAGGGCATCGGCCGAGGCTAAGAGAGGAACAAAAGTGGCCAGGGTTCTTGAAGTAGCCAACCTGATGAGAGCTGTTGGAAGAGCTCCTGTAAAACGGTCCTTTTTCTGAGATCATTACCGTTAGTTACCCTTGCTTTCCAAACCAATTTGGGCATAATAAATGCCCCACAATTATTAGGGGCCCTTAACCTTTTGAACGATAGGGTATCCTATATGAGATGGGGCAGTGATTTGGCACCGAATAAGTAAAGAAATCTATAATTTTTTTGGGTATTTTACTTTTTGAGTGGTTGAAGTGTGTTAGAACTTAGAAATACCTATTCCCAAAAACACCAAAAAAAAAAAAAAAGGTGCGTTAGTAATGGTGATAAACAAACTTTTTTGGTCATGTACAGTAATGTAATATTACTTCTTTTTCATGGCAGCTATAAAGAGATGAAGTTTAATTAGCATGTACTTGCATATGACTACAACATTCCAGTTTGCTACTGATTGAATGGACTTTTGCTTGCATATTTCTTCCAGAAGATGGAGCTATATATGTAAGCGGTTGAAAAACTAGCTCTGGGTAGTTTGGAATATATTAATTAAGGGACGATGGTAGGTGATAGGAGCTCTTGCTGAAGCTAAGAATAACTTTGATCTTGCGCATGAAGAGCACGGTAGGGGAGCAGTAAATACTCTGAAGTTTAAATTAATAAAGGAAGTAAGAGAGTTTAAATTGTAGTGGTAAGAGAATATATGCACATCCCTTCTTGAGGAAGGGGGTGTATTTATAAAAGGCATATGTAGAACCAAAAAACATCCATGGCCCTTCTTTACTTTCAGTTGGATGGGACAAGCTTATATATGCTTGCTCTATTAGTTCGAGCGCATTCCCGGATTGATTGGGAAACCCATAAAGGGGCAGACCACTTCACATTTAATGCTGAAGGAAGGCCTATAGAGAGATAGATGGCGCAATTAATGCGATTTTGACTGCTGTAACAGTTGGAGCAGCTTTTTAGGCTTCTAAGAGCATCCGTAGCAGCTGTTGCAAAAAATATGTTATTTTGCCACACTAAAATTCTACTTTATTATTTTACCACGTCATTTTACAATGTCTCATTTATCAGATGTTCTATAATTCAATTCTACACATTAAAATAATATTTACTATCTATTAAAATAATATATCCTCTTCTCCTCCTGTTATCATCAACAACAGCAACAGCAACATCACCACCATCAACGCCGATCAACAACATCAACAGCAACAACATCACCATCACCGCCGATCAACAACAACATCAACAGCAACAACACCAGCAACAACACCAACAAACCAACAAAATCAATAGAAAAAACAGCAACAACACCAGTAAATTCCAAATCCAAAAACCTCAAAAAAAAGAGAAAAAAAAAATCAACAAACCAGAAAACCAACAACGCCGACCCAAACTCAACCAACAATCGGCCTAAAAACCCTAGCCCAACCCACCCACAACCCACCCAACGCCAATCCAAAACACCGACCCAAAACCCACATCGAAACCCATCCCAATCTCACGCCCACAACCCGATTTAGGAGAGAACTGAAGGTCGGAGGTGAGGGCTGTGGATGTCGGCGGCAAAGGTTGGAGCATGAGGCAGCAAGATCGGCGGCGAGCTGTGGAGAATGAGGCGGCGAGATCAGCGGCGAAGACTAGCGAGATCGGCGGCAAGCTGTGGAAAGTGAGGCGGCGAGCTTGGCTGCAACTTTCTTGCGAGTGATCTTGAGCAAATCGAGCAGGGAGGAGAGGGAAGAGATATCCGTGAGAGAGGAGAGAGAAAAATGAAATAAAATAATATTATTTCATTTTGCAACAGCCGTCCGTACCGTTCCATATATATGAGGACACTATAGCAAGTTGCATAAATTATGGCATTTGCCACATTTGATAAATCATTGTTTTTGGTATTTGGTGTGGCAAATGTGCCAAATATTTGGCATTTGGCACATTTGCCACATCTAGTGTGGATGCTCTAAGCCCGCGGCATGCCATCTTATGTACGGTATTTTTATAAATGTCATTCTCCCATGAAAAATTACTAGAATCCACCCTGATTGTAAACTAGCTGCCCATAATATATATAGTGCTTCGTTTGATCCTACACGTCAAAGGAGCGCAATCCTAGTGTCAAACTAATTTTTCTTACAAGTTTAACCAAACATAATATTTTCTTTATTTTTTTTTCTAAATATAAAATTTGATCAATATTGTATTTATTAGAATGATTCTTGAATGATTAAATTCATCATCTCGTAACAACATAAACTCCTACTCCACACGATTTTTACCCTTGATCTATACCCCCCCCCCCCCCCCACACAAAATGTCATTACTACCTTACTTTATAATAGATAAAAGAACCATTATCATAGTAAACTATGGAGACTTAGGGACTGTTTGGATTTCTTGTTTCCATAACTCATAACTCTGTTTTCATAACTCATAACTAAAAAATGGTGGGACCCATAACTGAGTATCCGTTTGAGAGCACCATAACTCTGTTTCCATCACTCAATTCTCTGATTTTTGAGTTATGAGTTATAGAAACTGAAAACACATTTTGGCTGTTTTCAGTTTCCATAACTCATAACTCAATGGTATTTTGTAATTAAACACACACAGGGGACCCACTCAGCCGTAACTTTTGACCGGTCAACCTTTTTTTTTTTTTTTTTTTTCACTGAGTTCGGTCTGGGCTTTTTTTTTTTTTTTTTTTTTCTTTTCTTTTCTTTTCTGGGTTTGGTCTTCACGTCTTCAATCTTTTTTTTTTCTTTTTCTTCACTGGGTTCGGTCTTCCCTCTTTTTTTTTTTTTTTTTTTTTTTTTTTTTTTTTTTTTTTTCTGGGTTCGGTCTTCACGTCTTCACACTACTCTTTTTTTTTTTTTTTTTTTCTTCACTGGGTTGGGTTCGGCCTGCACTCATCCTGAAAAAAGAAATTGAAAAAAAGAAAGAAGAACAAATGCAAACCGAACCAGTGAAGAAAAAAGAATAAAAAAAGTAAAAAGCAAAAAACTGCATAGTGACAGACATGGGGTCCACAAATAGTGTAAAAAATATTGAGTGATGGTAATTGAGTGATAATATCGTTTGGATGTGACATTTTAGAGTGATGAGTGATGAGTGATGAGTGATGAGTGATAAGTGATAAGTAATGAGTGATGAGTAATGAGTGATGAAAATTGAATGAAGAGTGATGAGCTATGAAAAAAAAAAAATCCAAACAGGCCCTTAACTTTTGAGAAAATTTCATCATCGACCTTTCCATTTTTATATCAATCAGTTTTGCTTTTTCCCATCTTGATATTACTCTCTCTCTCTCTCTCTCTCTCCAATATGAAACTAATCTAAGCATGCCATGTGCCTTGTTAGTTTAAGACTTAATTCTGTCAGAGATGATTTGTGAAGGTTCTAAATAGAGAAAGTGAGCCCAAACACCCCCTGAAGTTTCTTTTGAGTGTAATAAAATGGGGAGAGTCAAGCCCTAAATTCAATATTCATTGAATATAGAGACTACTGATGCATCACAAGAATAAACCCAAAATACTAGACAACAAAAGGTCAAACAACAGATAATATATCATAAAACAGTGATAATTGATCTAAAATTAAATTTTTCTCCTCCTGCTCCCGTTAGGCCCCAAACTTGTAGTAATCCTCCATTTTAGTGCAGAAGAATCTAATGAATTCCCATATTTGAAGGTGCAGTTGAAAATCTTTATTTTTATCAACCCAAAGAATTTAAATTTTGACAACTTTGTTCCAGGCGCAAGATCCAAGCTTCTGCCACTAATTTTGAAATCAATATATAATTTCTGGTAATGATCGTGAATAAGATTATCTATGTTAATGGCATAAAAAGAGAAAGAACTATTGATAGGGATAAAACTCCCACTTGACGCCAGCAGCCTACGCGGGCTGCCGGTGCAAGGTATGATGACGGACATTGACGACGGACATGGACGACGGATGCTAGACCTTGACGACACGACTTTTAAACAGAGTGACGGGAGCGACGGTCGACGGGGGGAGGCATGGGGCACCAAAGCCTATCTTGCCAGGTACGCTTCCCTGAGAAAATGAGTCTTGTCGCGTACGCTACTATTTGGACAGATATCTTGCGCAGTACGATTGCTCCCAAAGGGATGTCTTACCCAACACACTTGATTGCCCAAGAAGTATCTTGCGCTCCACGCTACTCAGGGCAATTCCGGTAGAGTGGTATCTTCTCCAGCACGCCTTGGCTAAGGGCTCTTGCTACTATAAATACTTCCAAGCCCTCCCAAATTGAGGTACGCATGATTCTACCCGACTCTGGCACTCTAGAGTTGTGAGCAATACTAACTTAACCTTCGGAGGGTCGTTGGCCGGTACCACGCCGGTACCTCCCTTTGAGGCTTTTTCTGCTTGCGCAGGTTCGTCCGAAGTACGTGAAAGCCCTGTAGCTTACTGAGTTGATTCTTGGCATCATCAGTTGGCGCCGTCTGTGGGAAGGCGTACATAGACTGTGTTCCGTGCTTTCCAGAAAAAAAGTTACATGGTACTCACACGTTCAAGGACGACCAACATGAACGACCAGGGCAATGAACAGCGCACCACGGCCCTCGAGAAGCAGGTCTAAACTCTGGCGGCCGCGGTGGAACGCCTCACAAAACGTAACAACGATATGGAAGAACAGCTGCAACGGAGGAACGCGACGATTGACAACCAGGGAGAAAATTAGGAGGAAAGCAGTGCTGAGGAGAGGAGTCATGGAGGTCCCGAGGGAAGCAATGCCTTGAGCCGACCCGAAGGGTAGGAGACAAACCGCCCGTCGGCAGATGGCTATGTCCTGTCCCACGTGGTCGCGGAAATGCAAGGAGCGCATGGATTTTATGATGAACACCCTAAAGGGACGGGTATCTAACGACCTCGACAACCTCGTCCAGCACACAAACTCCCCCTTCACCACACCTGTCATTTTGTTCCCCACACCACCAAAGTTCCGTATGCCCTAGATGGAAAGCTATGATGGGTCCAAGGATCCACTGGACCATTTGGAGTCCTTCAAGACATTGATGCATTTACACGGCGTACCGGACGAAATCATGTGCCGAGCCTTCCCGGCGACGCTAAAAGGCCCCGCAAGGACCTGGTTCGGTAGGCTGACACCCGGTTCTATCGGTACCTTCAGAGAGTTGAGTGCTCAGTTTGCCTTGCATTTCATCGAGGGACACAGGCACAAAAAATCCACCACGTGCCTGATAAATATTAAGCAGCGGGAGGATGAGATGCTAAGATCCTATATAGCCCGTTTCAACAAAGAGGCACTTTCGATTGATGAAGTGGACGATAAGATACAAGTCGCCGCATTCACAAACGGGCTACAGAAGAGTAAATTCTTGTTTTCTCTATACAAAAATGACCCGAAAACTATGTCGGACGTGTTTTACAGGGTAACTAAATACATGAATGCGGAAGATGCATTACTGGCCTGAGAAGAAAAGCCTCCCAAGAAGAGGAAAAGACAAGAGGACATGCGGCAAGATAAGGGGCGAAAGATGCCTAGGATAGGAGAAGGCCGAGACGACCGACGCAAGAAGCTCCCCGCTGGAAAATTCACAAGCTTCACCCCCTTGACGGCTCCGATCGACCAAGTCCTGATGCAGATCAAGGACGACGGGTCCTTTACCTTTCCGGGAAAACTGAAGGGAGACCCTAACAGACGATCTAAAGACAGATACTGCCGCTTCCACCGAGACCACGACCATGACACCGCCGATTGTTACGATTTGAAGCAGCAGATTGAAGCCTTGATTAGGCAAGGAAAGTTGCAGAAGTTCGTCAGCCGAGAAAGAACAGAAGCACCTCGATAAGAACAAATCTCTCGCCGGGATAATGAGCGTCCCAGACCACCTATAGGGGACATAAGGATGATCGTTGGGAGTGCAGCAGCCGTCGGCTTAACAAAGAAGGCTCTGAAATGCTACGTCAGAGCAATTCAGAATGTCCAGATTGCGAGCCTTGTCCAGAAGAAGCCACGAATCAACAGCCCCACTATGGAGTTTATAGAAGAAGATGCCCAACACCTTCATCATCCGCACGACGACGCCCTTGTCATCAACATCCGGATAGGAGACTATAACACATACCGGGTCTTAATCAACAACGGAAGCTCCGCGGATATCCTTTACTATTCGGCATTCCAACAGATGCGGATCGACAAAGAACGCTTGGTCCCTACCAAAGCCCCGCTCACCGGGTTCGGGGGGCAAGAGTATACCCCTTCGGCTCGATTACATTGCCTGTCACTGTCGGGGAATACCCTCGGCAGGTCACTAGGGACGTTACCTTCCTCGTCGTTGATTACTCCTCTGCCTACAACGCAATCATAGGACGACCCACCCTCAATGCCTAGAAGGCTGCGACCTCGACCTATGCCTTAAAGGTCAAATTCCCTACCGAGCATGAAGTAGGGGAGCTATGGGGAGACCAAGTGGCCACGTGAGAATGCTACGTCGCGATGGTAGAAATGAATAGCCAACTACAAACAATGAACATAGAGTAGAGAGCGGGGGCAAAACCTGTGGAAGAGCTTGAAGAAATAATACTCGACGAGTCCAGGCCTGACAGAACCACCAGGATCGGCGCTCTCAACAGCCCTACGACTCACCAAGCGCTCGTGGCTTTCCTCAAGGAAAACTAAGATGTATTTTCTTGGAGCCATGAAGACATGCCAAGAATCGACCTGTTAGTTATGGTGCATAGACTGAACATATCACCCACCTTCCGGCCTGTTGACAGAAGAAGCGGGTGTTCGCTCCAGAGCGAGACCAGGCGGTAGCAGAGGAAGTTAGCAAGTTGCGAGAAGCAGGTTTCATCCGGGAAGTATACTACCCCAACTGGTTGGCCAATGTGGTGATGGTCAAGAAAGCTAGCGGGAAGTGGCAGATGTGTATAGACTTCACGGACTTGAACAAGGCGTGCCCTAAGGACAGCTACCCCCTCCCTTGAGTCGACACACTGGTAGACTCTACGGCCCGACACCAACTGTTAAGCTTTATGGACGCCTTCTCGGGGTACAATCAAATCAGGATGGACGAGGCAGATCAAGAGAAGACCTTGTTCGTCACCAGCCAAGGACTTTTCTGTTACAAGGTGATGTCGTTCGGACTAAAAAATGCGGGTTCCACATATCAAAGACTGATGAACAAGATGTTCGCCGACTAGATAGGACGAAATGTTCAAGTATACGTCGACGACATGCTGGTGAAAAGCCGAAGGAAGGAGGACCATTTGAGGGATCTCGAAGAAACATTCGGCACCCTCCGCTCCCACGACATGAAGCTCAACCCATCAAAATGTGCGTTCGGAGTGACTGCAGGAAAGTTCCTCGGGTTCATGGTGTCTCAGAGAGGCATCGAGGCCAACTCGGACAATATCCGAGCCATAATAGAGATGCCCCCCCCGAAGAATGTAAAAGAGGTACAAAGTTTAAACGGAAAAGTGGCCACTCTGAACAGATTCGTATCAAGAGCAATGGACAAGTGCCTTCCATTCTTCCGCACACTGAAGAAAACCTTCGAATGGATGGATGAATGCCAAAAGGCATTCGAAGAACTGAAGGCCTACCTCTTCTCACCCCCATTGCTGAGTCCTTCGCAGCCAGGGGAGGAACTCTTCCTCTATTTAGCTGTCTCCCCAACAGCCCTCAGCGCGGCATTAATCAGAGAGGAAGACGGGGTCCAGAAACCCATGTACTACGCCAGCCGGGCGTTTTAGGAAGCAGAAGAAAGGTATCCGCCCATGGAAAAACTCGCCTTCGCCTTGATTACTGCGACACGAAAGCTCAAGCCGTACTTCCAAGCCCATACGATAGTCGTTTTGACCGACAAGCCCTTGCGGCTGGCGATGCACAATCTTGAAGCCGTTGGTCGCCTGGCCTTATGGGCAATAGAACTGACCGAGTTCGACATTCGATACAGCCCATGCACCGCCATCAAGGGGCAGGCCGTTGCCGACTTCATAGCCGAATTTACTAGCGGAGAGGACCAGGGGGCAAGCGAGTGCCCTCCGTGGAATGTACATACAGATAGGTTGTCAATTAGACAGGCTGGTGGAGTGGGTGTCGTACTTCACTCCCCGGAGGGAGATCAAATTGAATGCATGATCCGCTTGGACTTCCCTACCACCAATAACGAAGCGGAGTACGAAGCATTGATAGCTGGATTGGACCTCGCCAAAGCAGCAGGAGCAGCCTGAGTGATAGTCTCCTGCAACTCCCAGGTCGTCGTCAACCAAGTAAATGGAGACTACGAGTGCAGAGGCGACAAAGTGAAAAAAATATCTCCATCAAGCGAAGAGAAGGGTGGACGAACTGAAGGCAGAGATGGTCCAGGTCCTCAGAGAAGAAAATGAGCAAGCCGACCGCCTTGCCAAAGCCGCCTCGTCGAAACATGGGACCACCCCTGACGGTGTGCTCTCTTTTGTGCAGGTTTCTCTGCTAATAGACTCTGTCGATATACAGGAAATAGGCTCCGAGAGTACTTGGACCACGCCATTGATCTCTTACCTAAAAGATGGTGTCTTGCCGGACGAAAAAGAAGCTGCCAAAAGGTTGAAGGTCCGAGCGGCAAGGTTCGTATTGGTAAAGGACGTCCTATACAAAAGGGGTTTCTCTCGCCCATACCTAAGGTGCTTAGGTCCTGAGGAAGCAGACTATGTCATGAAGGAAGTGCACGAAGGAATATGCGAAAACCATTCAGGTTCGAGATCACTAGCGCACAAGCTGATTCGAGCAGGATACTACTGGCCCACGATGCAAAAAGACGCCAAGCATATGTCAAAACCTGCGACAAGTGCCAAAGATTCAACAACACCGTCAGACAGCCGCCGGAGGAGCTGACCCCCATGATAGCCCCATAGTCGTTCGCTCAATGGGGGCTGGACATTATGGGCCCATTCCCGACAGCCATGAGACAGCTGAAGTTCCTGGTGGTAGGCATAGACTACTTCACGAAATGGGTAGAAGCTGAAGCATTGGCCACTATCACGGAGAAAAACATATGGAACTTTGTCTGGAGGTCCATCATATACAGGTTCGGAATACCCAGAGTCCTAGTCTCGAACAACGGGAGCAATTCGACAACGGTCCCTTCCGAGAATTCTGCTTGCAGCTGGGAATAAAGAATCATTACTCCTCCCCCACCCACCCCTAGGCCAACGGTCAAGTAGAGGTAACGAACCGATCCTTGCTGAAGATTATCAAGACTCGGCTCAAGGGGGCAAAGGGGATATGGCCTGAAGAGCTACCAAGTGTGCTATGGGCATACAGGACAACGACGAGGACCCCTACAGGAGAAACACCATTCCGGCTAACCTACGGGAGCGAGGCAGTCATCCCGGCCGAAGTAGGGCTCACAAGTTACAGGGTGAACGCCTACGTTGAAGGCAGGAACAATGAGACCTTGCACCTACAGCTAGACCTAATCGACGAGATCAGAGCAGAAGTAGAACAAAGACTCGCGCGGTACCAAAATCGCATGGCTAAACACTACAACTCTCGAGTCAAACACAGGAATTTTCAGGTCGGAGACCTTATTCTAAGGAAAATTATGGGGGCTAGCAGAGACCCCGCCCAAGGAAAGCTCGGCCCCAATTGGGAAGGACCTTACCGGATCACAGCATGGCGAAGAAAAGGCACCTACCATTTGGAAACACTGGAAGGACAAAAACTACACCATCCAAGGAATGCCGAGCACCTACGAAAGTACTACCAGTAAGAAAGAATGGCAACCCCTACTTGTAATCTGCTTTAATGTATTTTTGGAACTCAAAGGGCATGTTTTTCCCTTCTTAAAAAATTATGCAAGATACAGAGGTTTATTCAAAGTCTCTTCTATATTTTGTTAAGTGTTGAACATCAAAACTTGTGAGGTACCAAGGTTGACGGTACAAGGACCGACGGCCCAAAGCGACGCCGTCCTAAAAAGCTACAAGGCATAAAAGCGTCAAGCATAAAAGCTGACGGCTTAAAAGCCAACGACACTATCCTATACGGATGCAAGACATAAAAACTTCAAGCATAAAAGCTGACGGCTTAAAAGCCAACAACACTATCCTATACGGATGCAAGGCATAAAAGCGTTAAGCACAAAAGCTGACGGCTTAAAAGCCAACGACGTTATCCTAAAAAGGGAAAAAGCCAAAAAAGCCTAAACCTAAAAGACAACGGCATAAAAAGGTGACGGCTTTAATCCTAAAGGTTAAAAAGCCCAAATGAAGAAACCAGTTAAGCAGAAAAGCTGACGGTTTGAAAGACAACGGCTTGAAATCCAACGGCTTGAAATCCAACGACATTACCCTAAAAGGTAAACAGGCATAAAATGCCAAAGTACAAAAACCGACGGCATGTAGTGACGACGGCCAGAAGCCGATGACATAATCCTCAAAAAACGAACGACCTAAAATGTCGACGGCCCAAAACTAACTATATTGTCCTATGAGGATATGCAAGGCATAAAAAAGCCTAAATATAAAGGCCGACGGTCCTAAAAGCTAACTGCTTGCTGACGGCTCTATCCTAAATATACAAAAAGGCACAAAAGCCTGTTATTAAGTATAAAAGCCAACGACTCATAAAGCTGACGGCTCCACCAAGCTCAAATGACATAAAAGGAATCATTCACAAAGCTTAAGTAAAAGCAAACATTCCATACAAGGCAAGTATGAAATAAGAAGTACATTAATAAAAATGCCTTTAAAGGCAACACTGTTCCTGACGGTTCAAAAGTTAACCTTTCTACAAAAAATAAGTGAAAAATAATAACAATAAATTTTTACAAAGCTACTAGACGGATGTGTCAACGTTCTCCACTTCAACATCTTGGTCTGGAGCATGAGCAAGGACAGCTGTTTGTGCTTTGTTGTCGTCACCCTCCGCGTTTTAATCGCCAAACAGACGGATCAGTGCTGCTTGACGCCACAGGGAGGACCGACGTCTGAGCCTGAGCCCCGTCGATGCTCACCTTTGAGAGATCAAGCTCGGGGTAGGAGGCCCTCACCTGACGGATGGCATCGTCGAAGCCGTCAGCGAAGGTGCCGCCCAACTTCGTTAAGTAGGCTTCAGAATCACGGTATTCTCTGATAGCATCCGCCTTTGCCTGACGGAGTTGGTCCTTGACGGAGAGAATCACTTTTTCCTTGTCGCCGAGAACTCTCTGCAACACCCCCGTTTGCTTTTCGAGCTCCCCCCTCTCCTGCTCGGACAGGGCCAGCTTCTCTTCGATGCGCACCCTCCAGGCCTTGAACTGGGCTAGTTCATCTTCCGTCTCGGCCGCCTTAGCCCGAACATGGCTCAGAGCCGTCTCCTCACGAACACAACGGTCCATGAGGCCTTTCATCATAAGGACAGCTTGGAATAGAAAACTGATAAGTCAACATGACAATAAAAAAGAGATGAATGGAATGATAATGATGACGGGTAATGTGTTTACCTGGGCGAGGTTGAAGAGGCTCGTCTCCCCCATCGCTTCCGTCGCGTGGTTTCCAAGGTCTTCGTAATCATCTGCCGTCAGTATTGAAGACAGCTTCTCCAAAGCGTACTTGGAGTCCTCGCGTAGAAGGACGGGTGGCTTCTCAAGGTTTGGGACTGGGCCGGCCGTCATCAAGCCCTTACCCTTGCCATGCTTGACGGGGGCCGTCTTCCTTGCCTCCGCCTTAAGACCAACGACGGTCTCGATCGTCACCTTTGGCTTCTTGGAGTGACGGTCCCCCTCTTGGCCGGGCTTTCTCTTTGTGATGAACAGTTTGGGTATGTCCGTCCCAGCTGTCTCAACCTCCTTCTTCTTCGCGACTGCCTGTTGTCTGATGAAAGCTCTCCTCTTGGCCTCGTCCATTTCTGCAAAGGAAGACGGTACGTGAGTTAATGACTAAGAATGGAAGGGTGGTATTCAAGTGAATGGACTTACGTGTTCGAATTTGTGTCTCGTACTTCAAAGCTTCTACGGACGGTTCATGTCCGTCACAGTGCCAACAGATTGTTTTTAAGCTTACTAACTTGGCCCAAGATCTCTCCGCCAACTCAGTCTTTTGGAAAATTTTCTCCAAAAAGTTCCACTGTTCAAGTGACACCTGTGGACGGTTTGAGCTGAAGAAAGAAAATGGTTAGAAATCAACAGTGCAATTTTGCAAACAAGAAAGAGAATGGATGAATACCAAACGGGGGTAAAACACCCCATGTTGTGTCGACGGACATGAACTCGGTCTCACCAAGATGACACATCCACTCATCCCCGTCCATGAAAAAGTACCTAGACTTCCAGTCCCTATTGGAATCTGGAGTATCACTCACTAGCCTTAACAATAAGCTCCTGGCAACAAAGCTATACATCCCTCGTGATTTTGTTATCTCTACTGGACAGTAGCAATGGAAGAACTCCTCCATTGTTAGTCTTTTCTTGCCTTTGGACATCGATCCGTACAGGACCTCTACCCCCAGGAAAACCTTCCAAGCATTTGGGGAGACCTGGTTGACGGACAATCCTAGATAGTGTAGGAGGTGACGGTGTAGTTGAGTCAAGGGGAACCTCAACCCGGCCTTGAGCATTTGCTCATAGATCCTGACACCCTTGACTCCGTAGTAGTAGCATTTCTCTGTTTTATTGGGTAGACGGATAGGTATGTTGACGGGTATCTGGTATTTGCTCCTAAGTGTTTTGAAGTGAGACTCTTTGATTGTGGACACAAAATCATTTACCATTCATAACGAAATCATTATAAACTTCCTCATCCCGTCAGAGTCTACGACGGATTGGATTTGTGGCTCGGTTTCCCCTAGACCATCACTAAGGTTGCTTTCTGCCCTATCACTACTTGAAGTAGAAGAACTGGTAGATGAACTGTCGTCACTAGAAGTGTCAGGATCTCTTGGACCCGACGGATGAACTTCATCGTAGCCCGCTCCATCGCGGACAAACGACTGATTACTGGACGCGCTAGACATCTGTCACCTACACGTGACGGGAAACCCTAAGTATAACTAGTCTAAAGACATTGGACAGTGATAAAAATGAATAAATCCACAATGAGTACTTACCGGTTGCATTTGTTGTTGAAAGATGCAAGTGACGGATATAAGAACGTGACGGTCGAGCAGGTTGACGGATCAAACGCTTTTATGGCTGGGTGAATGGATGCGCTCTGATCGTTTGATTTCAGTGAAAAGTGAAAAATGAGGGGAAAGAAGGGGGGCTTATATATGAGGAATAGCACGGAAGGCGAGGGGACGCCTCATTCCTGGCACACGGTCATCAGGTTGACGACACGTATCATGCATTAATTACCCAGCATTAATTACTGAATGATAGCCTATCTATCCAACTCTCTCATTGTGAATGGGAACCGTCATCCCATTAGTCCGTCTCTTGTATGTTCACGGACTGATGGGCTGAGGGGGCACCTGATAGGGATAAAACTCCCACTTGACGCCGGCAGCCTGCGCGGGCTGTTGGTGCAAGGTATGATGATGGACATTGACGACGGACATGGATGACGGACGCTAGACCTTGACGACACGACTCTTAAACAGGGTGACGGGAGCGACGGTTGATGGGGGGAGGCATGGGGCACCAAAGCCTATCTTGCCAAGTACGCTTCTCTGAAAAAATGAGTTTTGTCGCGTACGCTACTAGTTGGACAGATATCTTGTGCAGTACGATTGCTCCCAAAGGGATGTCTTACCCAACACGCTTGATTGCTCAAGAAGTATCTTGCGCTCCACGCTACTCAAAGGCAATTCCGGTAGAGTGGTATCTTCTCCAGCACGCCTTGGCTAAGGGCCTCTGCTACTATAAATACTTCCAAGCCCTCCCAAATTGAGGTACACATGATTCTACCTTACTCTGGCACTCTAAAGTTGTGAGCAATACTAACTTAACCTTTGGAGGGTTGTTGGCCGGTATCACGCCGGTACCACGCCAGTGCCTCCCTTTGAGGCTCTTTCTGCTTGTACAGGTTCGTCCGAAGTACGTGAAAGCCCTGTAGCTTACTGAGTTGATTCTTGACATCATCAACTATAAAGCTTGATTAAATAAAAAGAAATCACTGAAAGCAGTCAGAAGTGGCTTATTTGTCATAAACAGTAAAATGCGTATTTATTTTACGTTTTACAAAGAACTAGGACCATGAGTCCTTTATTCACTAGTGACTGGTGTTAACAATGTCCCACGTTTGGGAATTAAGAAAAAGGATTGACACCGAAATGGATCCTACATATCAAATTTTATTGTCTAGTAGTCAAAGTTAAGGCCGAAAAAGAAGATATTCAAAGATCTATCGTCCGGGCCTGCTATTCTTTTATCGAAGCAAGTGATCAAGACTATGCTTTTGCTGCTTAGACTTTCTATTCTTTTGTTTTTGTCTTCTTTTTATTATTTATTTTTTCTCTTTTGGTGCTGCTCTCTATCTCCTAACCCCATTTTCAATTCCTACACCAACTAACGCTTGATGTCATTAGCATTTTGAGGAGTACAATAATTCTATAATCAGAAATTTTTTTACAAAATATTCCAGAAAGAAGGTGTTACTGCTAGACTAAAGGAGGATATTAATGATGGACTTAGATGAAAATCAATAAAATTCTGGCAATTTTAATTATTATAAAAAAATTGTGTTTATAACATTACTCTTTTATAAATAAACACTAATTAAAGTTAGAATTATAATTAAATGATTAAATTCACATATACAAGAGCAGAAGATCATGAGTTTCATCATGTCTAGATCTCCACTCTACCTCATATTTAAAATGGTAAAAATCTCATGTGTTAGACTTTACTAATTAAATGAGAGTTTAGAGCATTCTCATTAGGTGTGCCAAATGTCAAATATTTGGCATTTGACACACCAGACACCAAAAATGCTCTCACATCAAGTATTTCAAGTTCTAAAAATTTTGGCATGGGTGAACAGCATGGTTTTGAAACCCAGATCGTTCAAAGAATTAGGCAAGGGAGAGATTCAAAGTTTTTGAGGTCAGACCGAGGTCGAACCAAGGTTGAATAGTGATGATGTCATAATTAAATTAATAATTAAAATATAAATAAATAATTAAATTAGTAAAACATTGAGATTATATATTATTTTCATGTATATAAATTTAATTATTTGGTAAAAATTCCTATAACTTATAAAAAAATTCCATATTTTTTAATCCCCAATTATAAGTTATACATGATCCAATAGGACTCATAATTAATATAAAAAAAAAAAAAAAAAAAACTAATCAATGATAACTACTAAAGAGTGAAGAGGAAGTGACTTGAGAAGGGGTCTTTTTAAACTTTTTAAACTTTTCAAATTGCCTAAGTCCAATCCGTTTGTCCTTTTTCTGTTTTTTTTTCCTTCCCTTCTTCTCCATCGTTTGATTGATTGATTTATCTCCTCCACCGTTTTTGTTTTTTTGGTAAATCAAGATAACTTCATAAACTAGGAATTAACAAGTCTATTACAATGTATATTAGCTTTATCAAAAGCCAAAATACTCTCAACCACAGATGGTGGGTTACAAAAGACAACAAAAGATAATAAGGAGTTAGCTTCTAGCTTTGCCAATGCGTCTGCACTAGAGGTGTGCAAAAAACTGACGAACAGAAAAAACCGCTTCAAACCGACTGAACCGTTTCAAAAATTTTGGTTCGGTTTCAATTCGGTTCGGTTTTGGTTTTATTATATAAAAAACCAAAAATTTAGGTTTGGTTTTCGGTGGCAGATTTGAGTGCACCGAACTGACTGAACCGAACCGAAATATATTATTATATTATATTTTATATTAAATATATATATAATATAAAGTTTGTAAATGTGGGCTTGGCCTTGCCAAAATTACTCAAGCCCACAACCCATTGCCTTTTTTTTTTTTTTTGAAAGAAGCCCACTGCCCATTAGATAATCTAGATTAACTAACTAAAATCAAACTAATTAACTTAAATTAATTAAGTTAAATAGAAACTAATTGAAAAAAAAAAAAAAAAACCCAACCCTCACCCTACCTACCCCACTGTCACTTACACGGCCTCATCTCATCTGAGTCATCTCCCTCATGCCTCCATCTCCCTCATCTCCCTCATGCCTCAGGCGACCTCACGCCTCCATCTCCCTCATCTCCCTCACCACCTCACGGCTCACGCCTCTATCTCCCTTACGCCTCAGGCAGCCTCATGCCTCCATCTCCCTCATCTCCCTCACTGCCTCACGCCTCCACCTACCTTATCTCCTTCATGCCTCATGCCTCCGTCTCCCTCATCTCCCTCACGCCTCACGCCTCTGCTGCTGCCTCCACATGTTGGCCTTCACACCCCGACCTCCCCACACGGCTTGATCTTTTCACTCTCACGGTGACGTTCTCTAGTCTCTTTTCAATTTCTTGATAACCTTCTCTCTTTTTTGTATTTTTTGGGTTTTGTTTAATACTAAATCAATGCTATTTTTTGTGAATCTGATGTTGAGTTGTTATTTTCTTATTGAAAAAATGTGATGTTGAGTTGTTATTTTCTGTTGAGTTGCTATTTTCTTTTTGTGACTATGATGTTGACTTAGAGTTTTGGGAAAATAGATAGCCCTATAGGCTTAACCGAAAACCGATCGAAACTGATTGAAACTGAAATACCACCGAAATCGAAATACCACCGAAACCAATTGATTTCCAATTATTTCGGTCGGTTTCGGTTGAGAATTTCACAAATCAAAAATTTCAGTTTCAGTTGGCCAAAACTAAAAAAACCGAACCGATTACACCCTTAGTCTGCACACTGGTTGACTTCGCGGTAGGTGTGAGTTATTTGTTTATTTGGGATTGCTTTCAACAGGTTCCTGCAATCAGTTAGAAGGGGTTCCATCAACAAATTTTCAGAGTCATTGTGCAGGAGAGTAACACCACTTAAAGCATCAAGTTCTATAATAAGGTTATTCAACTCGAGCTCCATTGCCAAGTTCAGCCCATCTCTAAGCGCCCACAATTCTGCAATAATGTTGTTGGTATTACCAAGTGCTCCAGCAAACCCTCTTATCCAAGCTCCTTTATGATTTTGAATTACACCGCCTCTCCCTGCCCTTCCTAAGTTTCCTAAAGCTGAACCATCTGAGTTTAATTTCATCCACCGTTCCAGTAGTTTCACCCATCCTACTGGAATGATGGTTTTGGAATTTTTTATTTTTGTTTCCATGCCAATAGAGAAAATTTTTGCATTGACCTGGACGCATCTTTTCAGAATCAGATTGTCCACCTTGCTTGTTCGAAACACATAGTTGTTTCGGTGTAACCAAAGCTGCCATACTCCCATCGGAAACAGTAACTTCCACGGAATACCCAGAAATTTGGAACTCATCCCAGTCTTGCAGTTCAGTTCAAGCCACTTACCAACTGGAAGCTTAAAGGAATCTGTTAGGCAGTAAGGAACCTGCAGATCCTACCATAATTTTTGAGCTATGTCGCACTCCCTGAGAAGGTAGACTCTGCACTCATTGGTTCTATAACACATCGTACATATTGGGTTAAGGTTTAAACCTCTTGAACCCAGCACTTCTGCAGAGGGTAAGCTATTGTGTAGACATAGCCACAGGAAAAACTGAATTTTAGGGGGAATTTCAGTCTCCCAAACCCATGCTATAGACACAATATCCAAGTTTAGGAGGTTTAAACCCCTAGCCAGCAGATATGCTGTTTTTAGAGAGAATAAGCCATTTTTTGAATAAGCCCAGATAAGGGTGTCCTTTGAATCTTGCACATAGGATAAGGGAGTGGCTTTGATGGTATTAAGCAAGTTTTCTGGTAGCTCAAATGAGATGCTTTGCAGGTTCCACTCATGATTTGAGTCAAAGCATTGCTTGACTGTTAACTGGTCTTCTCCTTGGGTTAAAAGTCCCTTTATAAGGTTCCTCAAGGTACCACTGGGTAGCCAGAAGTCCATCCACAACTTGATAAAGTCACCATTCTTCACTACCCATTTTAATCCTTTAACATACACTGGTCCTCTCTTTTTGCAAGCTGCCCAGATACTTGAGCATGGTAACTTCCTTCCTTCTTCAGATATTCTACTAGGAGCTAGGTATTTTGCAGCTAGCATTTTTGCCCAAGGGGAATCCTCATCATTAGCAAGACTCTAGCATAGTTTAGCTAGGATAGCTTGATTCCTATGCTTCATGCTATAAAGGCCCAAATCGCCCAATTCTTTAGAAAGAGACACTATGTTCCAGTTTAATATATGCATCCTCTTTTTTCCTTCTGTAGAACCCCACATGAAGTCCCTTACCATTTTATCTATTCTATCATAGAATTTTATAGGAAGGTTATGACACTACATGTAGTATTCTGCAATAGGGGTAGCAGCTGTGTTGGTTAGCACAGGTTTCCCAGCTCTTGGTAGAAGCTCGGTTTTCCAACCGAAAAGTTTACTTTGACCTTTCTCCATAACAAAATTGAAAGCACTGCCTACTCTTCCCTAGAGTATGATAGGGAACCCTAGGTACTTACCAAGATTATTGGTAGCATTGATTCCCAACCTTCTACAAACACTTCTCTTCCTTCTCCTAGTGACATTTGGGGAAAAGAATATCCTGGATTTTCCATGATTCACCTTCTGCCCAGCTAAGTTGCAAAAGTTGTTTAGGACCTCTAGGATGGCTTCACAATTCTTAGCATTTGCCTTAGCAAATAGCATGAGGTCGTCTGCAAAAAATACATGTGAAAAGCTTAGGTGATTTCTAGATGCTTTGACCTTGTCCCACCTTTTATCTTCACACATATTTGGCCACCTAGAAACTCCATGCACAGCAGGAACAAATATGGTGAAATAGGATCACCTTGTCTGATTCCTCTCGAGGGTTGTAAGGATTCAAGTTTACTCCCATTGAAAAGCAAAGAAGTTGAAGTTGTAGAGACACAACTCATAACTAGATTAATGATATTCTCTGGGAAGCCAAAGTGTCCAAGCACCATTTTAATTAAACTTCACTCTAGGTGGTCATAAGCTTTTTTAAGGTCTATCTTCACCACCATATACCCATCCTTGTCCTTCCTCTTTCTTAGGAAGTATATGAGCTTTTGGGCAATTATGGTCCTAGAAAAGCAAGATGTATTTGAAAACAAAGATCCTTTTATGCCGGTTGTAGCCATGGCAACAGGGGGTCAATGGATCACACAGTAAAGATTAAAACCTAATCAGAGTGTGCTCGTTCTGATATCACTTGACAGGCCAAAAATGTATTGACCTCTTGTGATAAATTAATTGATTAATTAGCCAAGTTTATTAATTTATCAAATTAACATGCAATTGTACGTGGCAGCACAAAAAAATCACCAATTAACTAAAGTATGCAGCGGAAAATAAATTAACACGGTGATTTGTTTACGAATGGGGAAAACCTACACGACAAAAACCCCACTGGGTGATTTTAAGGTCACCACTCCTGAGAATCCACTATTATCACAACAAGCGATTACAAGTAAAGGAATCCCAGTATCTTATACTAAGCTATAGTTGAACCCTTACCCCAATACCCAATTGAACTTGTTCTGTAGTGACAATCTTTCCTTTTCAATGCACAGCTCCCAATACGTGACTAAACAATTGCGCGGATCCCAATACGCGACTTGATCACCAACTAGAGAAGGATGTTGACTGCAAAGTTCTTTAGTTCATCATATGATGAAAATCATGAAATTGCTTGGTCACAAAACTCTACGGTGTACAAATACAACAGCTTTTTCAGAAGAAAGATAAACTAGGTCAAATTCTGTCTTCGGTCACAATTTACATGAACTTGGCAATTGTGTAACCTGTGACGGCCTTTAAAATAATCCTTATATATGTTTAGGATTGTGAGAAAAGGAAGCCCAAACATACATTTATGGATTGGATGAAAAACAGTCCTGAAAAATTGAACTCATAAACCTCGACAGATACCCTACCTATCGAGCTAGATGTCGAGCCACGAGCTTCAACAGCTTGTAACCTCAATAGATGCTAGCTGTCGAGCTTTAAAATCCTGCACTTTCTTCTTTGATTTTTGGACAGACTTGCATGGCTTTAACACTTGGACTTGAAACAAGGTTTCTTGAAGTACTAAACCCACCCTAGATTTACCCAATTACAAGTAAAGTGTATTTTGTTAAAGGATTAGCCAACTACACAAAACATTGACATATGTTCCTAACATTGAATCACATATGTCCTAACAATCTCCCCCTTTAGCAATCCGTGACAAAACCACAACAAACAAATGAGATATGAGAGAAGTCATAAATCACTCAACTCATATTCACTTGTTGAATACAATAAAATCTATCCTAACACAAACTCTTGAAAAATTTTGCAAGAAGAGAGTTCATGGCAAGTAGACTTTGACAACCTGTATTTCTAAAACACTTTAAACAAAACTCATCAATGCATTTTAGTGTAAAACAGAAATAATAGATTGCATACAATATATAAGAAACAAGTGTATAAAGAAATAAAAGAAACAATACATGGAGAGATAGGTGAAAGAACTGTAATAACAACCTCAAAATGTATATAACAACAAGTACAAGGATTGCTATCACAATATGATCACAAGATCTAAAGTACATGAACAATGTATCTAAAATAGAAAAGAAAAAGATACATAAAATCCTCACTACATCCCTCAATATACACACTCCCTCTAACAAAAATCTTCTATACTAACCCTCCCCTTATGAGAATGACTACTCTTATATCCAAAATTGCTCCCCCTTTTATTGTCACGAGTGACAAAGGGTAAGAGTATCAAGTAGACATCTTATCATCGCTGGCTAAGTTAGCATCTCCATCCTCATCATCATCATCGTCAGAGTCGTCGTTGTCAGATGCCTCGGGAGGAGGAGAGGGAGACTTTACAAAGCCACCAAGGCGAGCCTACTGTCTAGCAATATGGCCGACACGGGTGTTGACCTGACACAACTCATCAGTGAGAGTGTTAAGGTGAGCATCCATGCGCTGAAGTTGCGCCACGATAGCATCAAGAGTCACACCACCTGTAGAAGAAGGAGCAGAAGGAGTGGGAGGAGCTCTAAAAGAGAAAGAAAAAATCGAGCATGGGGCTCGGTAATGGAGTTATAATGAGAGAGAGGATGCAAAAAGAAAGTCATAACCATGTTCATAAACTTAGTACCTTTAGCAAAGTTCGAACACAGAGTAAACTGACGCTCGCCCCAAATGGAGGGACGCTCACAAAAAGCAGACATAAGCTCTTCTTTGGACACAGTCCTCAGACGCTCACAACCGGAGTAGTCAGGATGCTTTACCCTTGGGACACGGAGCATATCAGATACAAATATCTGGTGTGACCACAATGCGCGTACCTCGAATGCGAGTAACAAAAAGAGGTACTGAATAATAAATCCATGCATGTTGGAGTAGAACTCCTGGATCAGCACGGATGGACAAGTGATCGGGGCGTCACACAGTGACTCCCAACCCTTACTATGAATGATAGTGGGTAGGTCAGTGTCGAAGAAGTTCGACAAAATGACTTAGCGTTTCGAATGAACACCTTGTCAAGAGAAGTTCTCCGATAAGTCCTTTCAAGCTTGCTC
This sequence comes from Lithocarpus polystachyus, assembly GCA_033629205.1. NCBI lineage: Eukaryota > Viridiplantae > Streptophyta > Magnoliopsida > Fagales > Fagaceae > Lithocarpus > Lithocarpus polystachyus. The sequence goes on along the minus strand of CM066168.1, from coordinate 25,219,567 downwards.
ATCACGGAACCGAACAGTAGAAGGAGTAGGATTTGATGAAGTGGATGCCTCGGAATGAAGAGGATTCTGGGACGGAGTAGATTTTTGTTTAGGTGCCATGATGCAACTAATCGAAATAAGGAGAGAGAGAAGGAGAAAGAGACAATCAGAAAAGTCCCAATACAGTTCAATATATAAGAATATAAAGAATATAATGTACGTATACATGAAAATGGATGAGCATATGATATGCAATAGTAAAAACATCATGGTCTCAGCCCAATTGAATCCTACCAGCACACAATCATTGCAACAAAGTAAACACACATCTAAGAATGCGTGAAACATTGTTATAATGCAAATGAGATGCAATGCATGATGTTTTAAGATAAAAAAATACACAACCTATCCCAAAAATTTCACAATAACTTCATCAATGTTGAAAAACCCCAAAATTTTCAAAAAAAAAAAAAATCTTAAAAAGTTAGGTCAATGCATGAAATGCATGAAAAGGAAGGATTAGGACCATTACCAAGTGAAGAAAAACTTGATCTAGGCCAAAAAATCCTTGAGGATGAAGTTTAGAGTGAGAGAGAGAGGTTTTGGGAGGTGAAGAGGCAATAAGAGTCGAGAGAGATCGAGAGAAATGAGATCCGAATCGCGTTGAGCCCAATCCAATCCTACCAGCACACAATCATTGCAACAAAGTAAACACACGTCTAAGAATGCGTGAAACATTGTTATAATGCAAATGAGATGCAATGCATGATGTTTTAAGATAAAAAAATACACAACCTATCCCAAAAATTTAAAAATAACTTCATCAATGTTGAAAAACCCCAAAATTTTCAAAAAAAAAAAAATTCTTAAAAAGTTAGGTCAACGCATGAAATGCATGAAAAAGAAGGATTAGGACCATTACCAAGTGAAGAAAAACTTGATCTAGGCCGAAAAATCCTTGAGGATGAAGTTTAGAGTGAGAGAGAGAGAGGTTTTGGGAGGTGAAGAAGCAATAAGAGTCAAGAGAGATCGAGAGAAATGAGATCCAAATCGCGTTGACCCTATATATAGAAGCTCAGTAATTCTCGACAGATCGAGAAGTGTTGAGCTTAAAAAGGGTTGATAGATGCAGCTATCAAGCAGGTGTCCAGAGGTGTCCACAGCAAAAAGAAGCTCAATGGATCTAGAAGCTATCGAGGAGACGAAAACTTTCTCGATCGATCAAGGAGCTATCGAGAAGCTGTTGAGATTGCGATAAAAAGAAGCTAAAGAGGTCGATAGATAAGCCAAGTGTCGAGGAGCTGTCGAGATTGCTTAAAAACAGTTTTTCAAGAAGAAAAAAACATAGACATGAATGCAATCAAATTTGCAACTCAACCAAGGATCCAATCAACACTTTAATCTCTTAAAAACATCTCTCAACGAAAAAAATGATAAGCAGAAGATCCCAAAACACACACACACACACACACACACACACACACACACTAAACAAGTCTAACTAATTTTATATTTAAAAAACAAGTTAAGACAGTTTAGTAAGCATATATAGACACAAGTATTCCTTGTGATGGCCAAATCACATTGTACTTCACATGTGTCAAAAGTAGCAAAGAATATTGCGTGTCGTGTGTGAAAACATAGCAAGATTGCATAGGTGTCTACATGTTATGACAATTTGAGATATGAAAAAATCACTTTAACTCACACACAATCATAACTGTTTGATGGGGGCTATTACCTTCGAGGTACATCCTATAATTCACACATTGATGAGAATGCAACTTGACATATATTTCTCTCTTAATGCTTAGTCTTTTACACTTACTTGGTGCCTAAATATACTCATTATTCTTATATTTTGATTTAGGGTGCAAATGAAGGCATTAAGTGCAAAGCGTAGCTGATTGGGCGATTCTGGACAGCTTTGACATCTCTTCGTAATCTCGGCATAACTCTCTCATCGGAGCTCCGATTGAGATGATTCAAGATGCTATGAAACACTAAGACAAAGATCTACAACTTTCATGTTTTGAGTTTTGAGAGATACGGACCGCATCAAGGTCGAAATTGGGTTTGAAGTTGCTGCACCTGCACTGTTGACGTTCTGGAATGTTCCTTTGCCTACAATTCTAATTTGTAATCTGATGCGATTTATTTATGGAAGCTTCCAGATCTGATGCACGAAAATTCCAACTGAAAAACACCACTTTCCTAGTTATATTAGGGCTTTGTTTTATTTTTAATATTTTTCCTTACTTAGTCAGATTTGAATATTATTATTTAGAATATTTTTAGGAGATTTTGTAGGCTTGGGAAAGGGGAAATTAACGTGAAAAAGAGGGAGGAGAAATCAGAATTACACACACACCTCTCTCTCTCCCCTCTTCTCTAATTTTCTCTTTCGAGTTTTCTGTCATGGCCCTGTGTGGCTAAACTTTTATACTTGGTCGAAGGAAACTGAAGCTCCGGAATCAATAAAACTGTGAGATCTAATTTGTTTTTATTGTTCAATCTATGCTTTGAATATTGGATGTTCTTCTATGCCTATTTTCATGATTGTCTTGTTTAATTACTAGGAGGCCTACTAGTTTATTATTCGTTGCAATCTACTGCTAGGTTAGATATCAAATCCGTAATTGTTTGATCTCTCTAATTTGTGAAGCAACCAAGATTTAATGATTTGCTGCGTCAGAAATTATTAGATCTTAGGAAGAACGCACGGCTAAATTAAATACAACCGCTTGTGCTTGTGTTGTTTAGTTTCACCGATCTCTCTAATTCTTAAGGCTGCTACTAGATTAAACCTTTAGCGCTTGTCTTGAGTTGTTTAGTAGTTAGGGTTAATTAGATCGCTTGTTTTCTAATTAACTGTAATTAAGGAGAGATAGGAAAATAATTCCAACGGTGAATATTCAAAGTGTGAATTGATATATATTTGCATCGATGATCAGTTGTGAAATTCCGGTGGTGGATGTTGACTTAGACCAAGGTTTGTTCTTTTGATTGATTTCGATATTTTAATTTGAATTATTCCCTAGTTGTTTTTCTTAAAATTGTTTTCATTATACTCAAACCCCCCCCCCCTCCTTGTTCACGTGGCATAAAACTAGGCTAGATACTCTCCGTGGGAACGATCCTTACTCGCACTACTACATATATTTTTAGGAGTATAGGTTTTATTTTTGGTTGCCTGCGACAGCACACCACACATCTCCTAGAATAAATGCTTGCAATCATATATAAAGCATTTTGTTCTTTTTGTTTTTATTTTTCTTTGCATATTTTTCTTTTAAGCAAACCATGCATGGGCATATAAGAAAGAGAAAAGAAATGCCCAATTATGTTAAGCATTTGACATTGCACTTTTGCTATGCCGAAGCATACGTATGTCATTTCATGATTAGAGGGCAATAGTGGTGAGATGTTTATTTATGCCTTTCTCTTATGATTTTCTAATCCTTCCCGTTAAAAAGAGTGATACGAATGTTAAGTACAAGAGATTACTTAATCTTATTCATCACAACCATGAGCCACAAATCTCACTTATTTAGTTGTACATAAAGATGCTCATCTAATCTACAAAAAATACAAAGTTTAGAAAACTCTGTTTCAATGGTCATCCAAGGTACATAAGTACCAATGTACACAAACACACACTGTTTTTGTATTTTTCAATTTTTTTTTTTATGAAAAACAAAATAAAACAAAACTGAAAAGAAAACAACCAAAAACATGCTAATCAAAACAAAGCAATGCATAAAACTAGATGCAAATGCATGAGGATGGAGGAAGAGAAGAAGAGATCAATCCATGGGGATTACACTAATGTTTTGACGAGGAATTCAAACCGTTTGCTATCAAGAGGTTTTGGTAAACAAATCAGCCTTCTGGTCATCAGTGTGAATGAATTCAAGAGTAAAAGTACCATTTTCGACAAGCTCCCTAATGAAGTGATGTCGAATCTCTATGTGTTTAGTTCGAGAGTGTTGGATCGGATTCTTAGAGATGTTGATGGCACTGGTATTGTCATAGTAAATGGTAAGATGCTCTTGACAAATACCGTAATCATGGAGGAGTTTTTGCATCTAAAGAAGTTGGGTGCAACAGTTACCGGCAGCGATGTACTCAGCTTCCATAGTGGACAATGAGATAGAATTTTGCTTCTTGCTCATCTAGGAGACAAGATTATTCCCTACATAGAAACAACCCCCTAATGTACTCTTTCTATCATTAGCATTCCCAACCCAGTCTGCGTCAGAATACCCAGCTAAGACATCATTTGTGTCCTTGCTATACCACACACCAAAGTCGGTAGTGGTTTTGACATACTTTATGATTCTTTTCAAAGTAGTCATATGAGATTCTTTGGGATTAGCCTGATATCTAGCACACATTCCCACATTGAAACTAATGTCAAGTCTACTAGTACTAAGGTAAAGAAGACTACCTATCATGCTTCTATAAATAGATGAATCTACACTTTTACCTAACAAGTTAATAGTGAATTTAACATTTAGGCTCATAAGGGTTCTAATAGAACTAGCAGATTCTAAAACAAACCTTTTCACAAGATTTTTAGCATATTTAGATTGAGATAGGAATATACCTAAATCTTGTTGACTACAATCCAAGGAAGTGAGTTAGCTCTTTAATCATGCTTATCTCGAACTCGGCCTGTATAAGTTTTGAGAAGCTATGAGCAAGTTCATCATTAGTTGACCCAAAGATGATATCATCAACATAGACTTGAGCAACTATCAACTCACCGTCTTCCCTCTTTATGAAGAGAGTTTGATCAGCTTTTCCTTTGGTGAACCAATGTGATACCAAGTATTGTGTGAGTCGATCATACCAAGCTCTGGGGGCTTGCTTCAACCCATAAAGTGTCTTTTTGAGGTACAACACATGATCCAAAAAGTGTGGATCAACGAATCCTTTTGGTTGAGCCATATAGACATCTTCTTTACGCAGCCCATTCAAGAATGCAGTCTTCACATCCATTTGATAGAGTTTGAACCTCAAGTGACATGCCAGGGCTAGGAGAATTCTGATGGACTCCATACGGGCTGCCGGAGCAAATGTTTCATTATAGTTTACTCCTTCCATTTATGAGTATCCTTGAGCTACAAGAAGAGCCTTGTTGCAGATCACATTACCATTCTCATCAGTTTTATTGCAGAATATCCATTTTGTGTCGATGATGTGCTCAACCTCCGATCTAGGTACCAAAGTCCAAAATCATTCCTCTGAAATTAAAGCAATTCATCGTGCATAGCTTCAACCCAACTTTCATCTTGAAGAGCTTCCTCAACTTTAGTGGGTTCAACCTGCGACAAGTAACAGGAATAAGACACAAAGTTAGCAACACATTTATCAACTATACGCTTCCTTAGTGTAAAGTTCATTCATGTTTCCCACAATAACTTCAAAAGGATGATTCAATTTGATCCTGGAAGAAGGTCCTTTCTCTTCATGGGTTTCAGAATCAAGTGAAGTAGATAAGTCTACTGAATCTTCTACAACACTTGAAGTATCTGGAGTACTAGGAGATGCAGGCTCTTGTTCAACAATTTCTTGAACTTCCTTTGGCTCGGCAAGAAGAGTCTTTTTGGGGATTTCCTCACCAATTTTCTCAGAACCAGAATCTAAAGATTCATCAATAACAACATTTACTGTTTTCATTACCTTTGTGGTTCTTTTGTTGTATACCCGATAAGCCTTGCTTGTAAAGGAGTATTCTAGAAATATTCCTTCATCACTTTGGGAGTCAAATTTTCCAACATTCCCTCTATCCTTGAGAATGAAACAATTACTTCCGAAGATTTTGAAATATTTAACATTTGGCTTCCTTCCCTTCCACAACTCATATGGAGTCTTCTTGATACCGAGTCTAAAATACACCCTATTAATTGTATGACAAGCAGTGTTGATGGCTTCTCCCCACCAGTTTTTAGCCACATCCTTGTTGTGCAACATGGCTCTAGCCATTTCTTGAATAACCCTGTTCTTCCTTTTTACTACAACATTCTGTTGAGGAGTAATAGGAGCAGAGAATTCTTGAGATATACTTGATTTTGTACAAAAGGACTCCATATATGAGTTCTCAAATTCTTTACCATGATCGCTTTGAATTTGATCAATCTTCAGGCTCTTTTCATTTTGCAATCTTGTGCACAAAGCTTCAATGTGCTCAGGAGCATCAAACTTGGATCGTAGGAGAATGACCCAAGTGTACCTAGTGAAATCGTTTACCACCACCATAATGTATCTCTTTCTGCCAAGAGACTCGGGTCTAGTTGGACCTATAAGATCCAGATGTAGTAGCTCCAATGATCTGGATGTAGTAGATGTCTGAGTGTTAGGATGTTTAGCTTTTGTCTGTTTCCCAAGCTGACATGGTCCGCACACCATGTTGCTCACTCTGCTGAGCTTTGGTATTCCCAAAACTGACTCATGCTTAGATACAATTGAAAGATGCTTGTAAATAGCATGTTCTATCCTTTGGTGCCATATATCTTCATTTGGTAAACGAATATTATTGCACACAATATTAACATCAGAAACCAAGCCATAACAATTGTCTAGAGTGTGCACACCACTTATGAGCTTCTTTCCAGACTCATCCATGACAAGACATTTTTTCTTTGAGAATAGTATCATGAAGTCTTGATCACATATCTGACTTATGCTTAAAAGGTTCACTCTTAGACCTTCAACATATAGAACATTTGCAATGTCTGGCAATTCAAGTAGAAATATGATTCCCTTTTCTTTAATTTGTGACTTGCTCCCATCGCCAAAAGTAACATTGCCACCTTTCCTAGGCTTGAAAACCTTGAAGAGAGATCGGTCTCCAGTCATATGTCTTGAGCAACCACTGTCAAGGTACTACAGACACGTGTTCATAACCTTATATGTAGACTTCATCATAAAGCACACTTCGTGCTTAGATGGCAGATTAGTGGGAATGGTATTTTCTCTCATCTGCCTTTTGTGAACAAGACCTTTAAATTTCACTCTTCTCAGATGAACTCTTTTACACATTATCATTCTGAGACAGTCTAGTTTTTTCTTTGTCAATCTAAGATCCTTTCCAATGATCATCATGATGGAATTCAAATAACTTTTAGACTTGCATTTTCTGATACACTCAAACAAATAGAGATTAGAAAAGCAAGATGTATTTGAAAACAAAGATCTTTTGATGCCGGTTGCAGCCATGACAACAGGGGTCAATGGATCACACAGCAAAGATTAAAACCTAATCAGAGTGTGCCCACTCTAATACCACTTGACAGGCCAAAAACGTATTGACCCCTTGTGATGAATTAATTGATTAATTAGCCAAGTTTATTAATTAATCAAATTAACATGCAATTGTACATGGTAGCACAAACAAATCACCAATTAACTAAAGTATGCAGCGGAAAATATATTGACACGGTGATTTTCTTACGAATGGGGAAAACCTACATGGCAAAAACCCCATCGAATAATTTTAAGGTCACCACTCTTGAGAATCCACTATTATCACAACAAGCAATTACAAGTAAAGGAATCCCAGTACCTTATACTAACTTATAGTTGAACCCTTACCCCAATACCTAATTGGATTTGTTCTGTAGTGACAATTTCTCCTTTTCAATGCACGGCTTCTAGTACGTTACTAACCAATTGTGCGGATTCCTGTATGCGATTTGATCACCAACTAGAGAAAGATGTTGGCTGCAAAGTTCTTCAGTTCATCACTCGTTGAAGATCATGAAGTTGCTTGGTCACAAAACCCTACAGTGTACAAACACAGCAGCTTCTTTAGAAGAAAGATGAACTAGGGCAAATTCTGTCTTTAGTCACAATTGCCAAGTTCATGCAAATTCAACACATAAGAGTATTTAATAAGTGTGACTGTAACACATAAGAGTATTCAACACATAAGAGTATGCAAATTCAACACATAAGAGTATTCAACACATAAGAGTATTCAACACAATTTGCATGAACTTGGCAATTGTGTAACCTGTGACTGTAACACCCCGACCCAATTTTATAGTTAACCTGTGTTCAAGTGGTTAATTATTATTTTTGAGTCACTTACTTTTTAAAATTAATATAAGAGTATTTAATAAGCATATTATTTTTTATAATGCCATTGAATAAGAATTGTAAAGATTATAAATAATAGAATGACTATTTGTATTATAAATATATACTAAGTATAAGTATGTACATAACTATATTAATTGGTTTAAGTTATTACATACATAGTTGGTGTTTTAATTAGGTATGATGCATGAGATATTATAGTAGAAATTCCACCCACATGCAACCAATGGAAATTCAACACATAATGCTAAAGTTTCATGCATGTTGACAAACCCCATAGACCAAGACTTGGCCGGCCATGCAATCACCAATTTCCACCTCATTCCTTCTTTGACTTTCTCAAGCAACTAGAACATCCAAGAAGCTCTTACCCCTCTATTCCCACGGGTCCAAGAAAAATCTGAAATTCTCACCTCACTTTACTCTCTTTTCTCTTAAGGAAAGAGCTAGAAGCTCTCTTGAGTCCAAGGGTTCACACATCAACAGAAAGATAAGTCTCCATCTTATCTCTTCTTTGACTCTTTCAAAGCAACTACAACAATCAAGAACTCTCTCCCTTGTTCATACCCATGGTCCAACACCAAAAGAAAGAAAAGCTTTCAACCCATCTCTCCCTCTCACACCTACGGGTCCAACAGCAAGGAAAAATGATTCTTTCAACTCATCTCAAGCTCTTGCTCCCAACTTGAAGCTAGAGTGATTCTAGCTCTATCACTCCAAGAACCATGCCTAGGGTAAGGGGAAAATCTAATTCTTTTATCTATTGTCTATTTAAACTTTAGCAATTGTTATTTGAGGTTCTGAATGTGTAGTTGATTCAGTAATTGAAACTTGTTAAGAGTTAGTTCATGAACTTGTTAAGAGCTGCACTCACTGGTTAACCTGTTTGGTCATCATAAATCTTGTATTTTTCTAGGACAGCTACGGGTATATGGTTAAAGCTAAGACACATATGGTTCAAATGGAAGTGGTCTCACAGCCATTGGATCAATATAAAAATAATGGTTTAATTTCTAATTTGCATGAAATTCTATCAGGGCAGATTTGAGCACGTTGTCTTGTATGATTTTTAATAAATCATGGTTTTATGATTTGACTCCAAAATTTATATGATATATAATAGACATCCAGGGGAGTAACTCTGTAAAATTTCATGACGTTTTAATGTGTATGGCAGCCCATTTGTATTTTACAAATGAGGCATATGCTGCTGAAATGAGCAGTAAACAGTTAAGGATAACTCTGACTTTGAGGATTTAATTCTAAAGTTAGGGTGAATTTTTTGAGCTATAATTTAATATGCTTATCTTGTGGTATGTTTGGATCTTAGATAGATTTTGTATAACTTGGTTCAAGGTTTAGTACTCAAAGGGAGGGTTCTAAACCATTCGACGGTTGTATCTATGAAGCTGTTTTGTTGAACATGTTGTATGTTGCCTTATGAGTGTATACGGTTACATGACCATGCTTAAAGGATTTTATGTTTATGCATGCATTATTGCCCTAATCTCAAAGCACCTTTTGAAATGAAGTTGGCTCCTATGTAGATATGATATAAATATGAGAATGATGGTTTTTCTTTAGTTTGGTACATCATTTGTTGATGTGTGCATAATATGTTTGGAGAAACCTCGTTGAGGTGGGATTAGGACTTCCTTGATTCTAAGAGATAGGCTTTGAGATGAATGTGTAAGTTCATGCTAAGGTAAGATTGATAGTAATAAGTTTTGCTATTTGGTTCAAGTGTTACTACTACCCAAGTCTAAGCTCCTTCGACTGTAGGCTCTCGATTCCTTTGCTTTCAGGTAACGGATAAGTTAAATTGGCATTTGGCAGGTCATGAGGTTATTTTAAAGTATATGATGCATTAAAAAGGTTTCTGATTAGAGATATGGAATGTAATCATGTTTAGACAAAGATATGTTCGTGAGCTTTCGAAACCTTATGTATATGATTTAAGCATATTGATGCTATTACTAATTCCACGAACATGATGTCTAAAGAAAATAATGGAAATGCTTTTATTATGAAATGTTATGCAAACTATGAATTTCAGTATAATGTATATGTATGAAATGTTTTTGAGTTATGCCCTCTGATGATCTGAACTCTGCCAGTAGAGGTTTAATTACTGGCTTTCCATGGAAAATGTTATATGGTTAGCCATTAAAATGGGATTGGCTCTACTATACCCACCCTTGTTAGTTACGGCCAACTTGTGGAGGAAGTCAATCAACCCCTATGGTTGAAAATATGTATTATGATGTAATCCCGGGAATACCTGACATTATGGGGAATGTTGGATGCCTAGCACTGTGGTGCTAGAAGCCTCCCAAATAAGTACAGACTTATCAGCTATGCAATAACCAATAAGTTATTTATGAACAGCTATATTTTGTTATTAATCATGAGAGAATAATTTTCTTTAAATGTATTATGAAAAGTTAAAAGCTCTCATGAAAAGAAGAAGTTTCTGATGAAAAGAAAGCTGTTCATTAAAGATAAAAGTTTCTGAAGTTCTAATGTGCTATAAAAATAAAGCTTCTGATAAAAGTACAAGTTTATGTTAAGAAGATATCAAATATCTGTTTTTTTTTTTTTTTTCTATATGAAACGTTAAGTTTTATAATTATGGAAGTTATAATATTTTACGAGAAGAAGTTTACGAAGGAAAGTTTTATTATTCTTTAAGATATTTCTAGTTTAAGACAAAGTTACTGATTATTTGATTTAAGTTAAAATGATTATTTTGTAATGAGAATATATATATATATATATATATATATATATATATATATGGTAACTTTGTAAGAAATGAAAGAAATTCAATCCGAAAGGTTTTGATAATATTATTCTAATAAGAAAAAGGAGAACAATTATTTTCCTACGAAGAGCGTATAAGCTATTATTATAAATAGTATAAAATACTATACATGAAAAGATGTTCTTCTATCTGCATATTTATAGAATGAAATGAGTTGATTTACATGCATCCTTATTAAATTCTCATGTATCTTACCTTTACTGAACTATGTAGCTCACTCCTTCAACTCTTTCAATTAGCAGGTTTTATTTTGGAGCAAGGGAGCATTAGTCGAGTTTTGGATGGAGCTGGTTTTAGTTTTAAAAGTATAGATCCCAAATTAGCAATTTGATATTTAGCTTTGTAGTATTGTGTATTTTAGAATCTAATGAAAGATTAAGAGATGTATTATGTGAGATTTAGAATTTGAGTAATTGGTGGATTATGTTATTCTTTGAGTACAGTGTTGATGCTCTGAATGTCAAGTGAAAAGTTATTTAAGTAAAGAAACAAGAATGAAAAGAAAGAGGGAAGCACTTGTAAAAATTAAGTTGGTTCTTGTTAATATCATGTTTAAGCTTGATATTAGCATGACGGTCATGGTCACAAATCTGGGTATCGGGTTTGGGGCGTGACAGTGACGGCCCTTAATATAATCCTTATATATGTTTAGATTTGTGAGAAAAGAAAGTCTAAACATACATTTACGAATTGGATGAAAAACAGTCTTGAAAAACTGAATTTCATAAACCTCGACAGATACCCTATCTATTGAGCTAGCTGTCGAGCCATGGGCTTCAGCAGCTTTTAAACCTCGATAGATGCTAGCTGTCGAGTTTTAAAATCTTGCAGTTTCTTCCTTGATTCTTGGACAGATTTGTATGGTTTTAACACTTTGACTTGAAACAAGATTTCTTGATGTACTAAACCTATCCTAGATCTACCCAATTACAAGTAAAAGTGCATTTTGTCAAATGATCAACCAACTACACAAAACATTGACATATGTTCCTAACATTGAATCACATATGTCCGAACATCTTTATCTGAAGGCATGTGGGCCATATTAATTGCTTCTTCTTCATTTAGCTTCTCACACCAATCAGAATCCCATTGTTAGGCCAAGGGGCAGGCCAGTTGTTCAATCTAATAGAGCTTTATGAAGCTTGAAATGAAGATATCCTTAACTTCCTCAACATTATGAACCCATTCACACTCATTACTTTGTATACTAGTAATCCTATTTTTGCTACTTCTAGTCTGAGTAAACATGTGAAAATAGGCCGTGTTTCTTTCCCCAAAAATGGTCCAGTTGGTTCTAGATTTCATGGCCCAAATTTCTTCCTCAAGTTGAAGTATGACTTTATATTCCTCAGAGTGCTGGTCTTGAAGGTTGATCAAAAAGCTGTTAGGATTGTTGGCAAGCACTCTTTGGGTGCCCAGCAGTCTAGCCAAGATCTGTTTCTTCTTAGCAAACACATTACCAAAAACTTCCTTGTTCCACTGTTGAGCTCTGGTGGTGAAGCTTGTAATTGCACCAGCCAAGTCTGAATCCTTTCCTAACTAGGACTCTCTCATAATGGCAGGAAAGTCGATGTGGCTTAACCATATAGATTGAAATCTAAAGGGCCTATTTGATGCACTACCCATGTTAGGACTCAAATTAAGGAGGAGAGGGCAATGATTTGAGTTTACTCTTGCCAGATGCATGACGTTTGCTTCTGGAAAGAAAGACTTCCATTTTGGGTTGGCCCAACATCTATCCAATCTCCATTGTATTAATCTCCCTAAATCCCTTATGTTGGACCAGGTGAATTTCGACACTGAGAAACCCAAATCCATCATATGGCATTCATTCATACAATCTTGAATAGCCCTCACTCTTCTTTGGTAGATAGGGTTACCTCCAGACTTCTCTTCTTCAGAAAGAACCTCATTAAAATCTCCCATAAGAGCCAGGGGTAAGTCATGTAGATTAGCTAGCATTTTAAGATTTTCCCACAATACACCTTTCAGCAAACTTAGGACTAGCATATATAGTTCTAATAAGCTAGTTTAAGGTTTGGGATCTTACCCAGATGATGGCATGGATTTCCAGCTCTGTTGAAGCCAAGACATCCACTTGCACCAGCTCTGGGTGCCACAGCAACCAAATACCTCCTACAAAGCCAATAGTATCATCCATAACAACTCCATCAAATGGCAAGGTCGCAATGATTTCTCCAGCCCTTGCTCCATTGCGCCTTGTTTTTGTAATCACCATTAGAATTGGAGAATGCCATTCCACCAAGTCCATCACTATTTTTCTTAATTGGGGCTTCATTGCACCCCTACAATTCCAAATCAATATATTCATGATTTTATACGGGGTTATGGAAGAATCAAAGTGCGACAGTGAGGAGGAATCCTCAATGTCCTTCAATCTCCATGCCTTCATCAGCTTCTTGCGAAACAGAGTTATCGAGTGTTTCATTATCCCCATCACTTCTTGCTTCGCTCTGATGAGGATGATGCCACTGATCTTTGGCTTTGCGAATTGGAGAAGCTTCACCCTGTGTAGGTTTCCCATCATCAAGCATTCCACTGGCTTGTCTTGTAGAATCTTCTTCACTGATATCACAGGTTGGGTCCATTCCGTTTCTGCCTCTGTCAGAGATTTTTCCGAGGCTTGCGCACTTAATCTTGGTGCTGATGAGCTTGAGCTTATCAGTAGAGGGACTGACACAGCTAGCGTGTACGTGATAAATCTCTACCATGGGTTCGGAGTTGTCACCCAGGCATCGTCCTTCAAAGGTAGATAACCTGGTCTCCTGCTCTCCTCCGTGAGTGGAAACATGTTCTTCCAGGCTAACATTAGCTCCAATTCAAACCACCCCCAAATTTCATTTGGATATTGTCTTATCCACTGGATTGTTTCATTTCCAACTGGTATAACTTTTCCCCTGTAGAAGATCACCCATCTGCTTGTTTCCTCCATTGCGACTGCCTCTCAAAATGCTTGCTTTTGGTTCTATCTCCATTGCTTTAGGGTTAATCGCTGGGCTTGCTGGGCTAGAGAAAAGAAATGGACTCTAATTCATCCCAATTACAATTGAAAGGCCTGATCCTAACCCAAAGGCAAAAGGCCCATTTGACTTACTCGGCCCCACTCCATCTTGTTGGCTTCCACCAGAACCTTACCTTTCTGGTTTGATTTGGCGCGACTTCCTTGGCCCTTAGAACTTCTGCCATCATTGGATTTGCTTTGATTTAATAGGGAAGCCTTGGACTCTCCTATGTGACACGGTAGGTTGGGAATGTGTGGCTTTCCTTTTCCCCGTTGCTTTGCTTTGTTCCTCTGTCCTAGGCAGAGGCCCGTCACTTTTTGCTTGAAATGATTCATCAGATTGGCTCAAATCTGGGTTGCTTTGCTTACCTCGGGCTTTGTTCAGCAGCTTGGGCCTAGCCATTACCATCCATTCTCTATAATCCTCCTGTTTTCTATCCATTGGCTTCTCTATCCCAGGTTGCTGGGCGTTCTCAACAGTTTTGGAGTTTACACTCTTTTTCGGTTGCGTTTCCTGGAGCTCTTATTATGTATGTGTTAGAATTATTTGCCCTCAAAAACAATACTATGCATTTTTATTTGATAATAAAAATTTTATTTTCACATTCATAATTTTTAAAGGTATATTTCATTGTTTAAATGTGGCATATGATGTCACATCTGTAGAAAAATCATGTTAATGGTTAAGGAACCAAAAATAGGGAGTAATGATTTTTTATAGATTATTAAATTGTTCTAGGCTGTGGATATTAATTGAATATTACCATTAAAGCCTACACTTGTTGTGCTGCTATATGATAAGATGATTTACTCCATCATTGTGGTAGTGACTTTAAGCAGACAAGTGGGTGTAATGTAACAAGTACATACACTGAATTGGATCCGATCAAGAACACCTTATGGAGTGATCACTGTTAATTAAAAGGTTGTTCTATCATAGTTTTTTTCTATTGTTCTCAAACATGAGAGGTTTGTGTATATTTATTTATTATACACATAACTTTGACAGTGTCAACTGGTGATGCTAATTTTAAAGGCTAAGTGTGTAATGAGTAAAATATATAAATGCTCAACAATGAATCCACCAGTCTCTAAAGAAGATAGTATATTCAGTTGATTTTCATATTGAAGTTGGACTCAAAACAAAACCGGCCGGTGACATTTTTCAAAATAATGTTTTTTCATATATATAATATTGTATATATATTTAAAGAGTTTTTAAAAGATTTTTTGGAGTCCAATAGAAATTATGAAATCAAGAAATTGAGGGTCACATAAGCTAAGGACATGACAGTGATATTAATCCAGTCCTAGTGGCTTGTGAGAATATAGTATGGTGGAAGGACATAGATATAAAATTGTAAGTAATGGGATCTCGTTTGTAATTCTTTAATCTTCAGGGGTCAATTGCAATGTGTTGATGGACATTATTGCAATCTGTAGAAGTTCAAATATTTTCTTGATATGGTTGAGAAAATTAAGGAATAATTTTGAAAGAGTTCCAAGATAAGTCAATAACGTTCAAAAAGTTATTGATGAATCCTACAGCTGAAGATTAGGATCCCTAAGGATCCCACGTCCAATCTCTCTCTTGGGTTTTAGAAGTCTTAAAAAAAAAAAAAAGATTTTGATATATCATATTAGCGGTTGGCCATCAGACCAACTAAGTGATACTGCAGTCTTCTGAAAACTCAAAAAGAAACAGAGAGAGAGAGACGTGAATACCTTGGGAGGCAACACACTTGGGTTGCTAAGAGAGGTACGCAATTTTGTTCTATTTAGAATTTATGGTTGTGTGGTATTAAGATCTTTAAATGAAAATATAATTTTTGTTTTATAATGTTTCCGCAAATTCTATCAGTATGGACATGTTTCTTTTTTATGGCCAATCCTACCGCAAGCAAAACAGGGGGTACTGATGCCTTCATACTGAATACTCTAAGCCATCTTGCCAAGGTAAATAGTTTGAATAAGGGGTTTATCTAGATTGACTTGCACACCAATCAAGCAAAACGCCCTCTAGCTCCATTGGCTGTGTATGCATTAATACAGAGGACTGGCCCAATAGCTTTACCAATTTTTACTCATAAAACTCAATCGAAAGCTCAGGCAGTCTAATCCACGCCGCTACTAAGGAGAAGGTTGCTAAAGAGGCTTTGAATTCAGGCTTCCATTGTCTAATGGCTAAGAAATGTTGCCCAATAAACCAAGGGCCACCTTTCATAATATTATATACATCTTCACATAATTCAAACTTAACTAAAAAGTAATCAAACCCCAAATCTATACAATCCATTCCCCCCTTTGGATTCCACATACTTCGAATTTTTGAGACCAGGAATGAGAAACCCACTTTTCTCCTAAATGGTTTGATAATGAGAGCTTGCTACCATGGTGCTCTCATGTGAGACTTATCTTCCCTGGAAAAGCAAACCTTGACACTGCCTTCATGGAGATTATCCTCCTCGGTGACCATTTCCAGATGTTCTTGCATCAAGCTTTTAAACCGAAAGGCTTTCTCAAATGCCCCAGGTATTGCCCCCATAAGCTTGTCTCTATAACTTCCCTGCTTATTAATAAGATAATCTTCCTTTTCCCATGCCAAGTGATGACTTTCTTTGAACTTCTTGGTGCTACTAGCCAACATATCTTCTTCTTCATCAGAGCCTTTCAGCCTTTCTCTCTCCATCTTCTTAAATTGAGTCTACTCTTTAGTCAATGCTGCCTCCACCGTTTTTAATTCTACATCTCTATCTCTTTCTTTTCCTTTTCTTTTTTTACTAGTATCTTAAATTTTTCTCGTCCACCCATTTAAAAATTTTACCTTCGGCCTCTTTTACTGACCCAATGCCTACATTTTTCTTTAGGTGTTCCCTCTTCTCTCTTTCTTTTTTTGATGAACCCTCTTCTCTCTTTCTTCTTCACAAATCTCCTCACAAAACTTTTCCTCTGTCTCTTTCTTAGTCTCACTCACAGAATGGTTTTTTTTTTTTTTCAAAAAATCTTGTAGAAGCACTCACTACTGAAAAGAAATTTTTGCCTGAAACTGACTAGAACATTGATGCGAGTTCAACGTTTGACAAAATTTTATGATTGAAGCTTCCATAATGGTAATTTGGTGCTGTGAGTTTGTAATGTTTTTATTTATTTTTAATAAAAATAGCTCTGACTTGAACCATGAAAACCGTCCATGGTTTTCAAACCCGGGCAGTTCAAATGTGGTTTGAACGGTTCCATGCTTTTCTTACCTAGAACGGTTTCTAGTTCTAAAAGAACCGTAATAGTGAGAGGTTCCTAGTTAACCAAGTTAGATTGTACAGTCTGGTTTGAATTTAAAAACCATGGTGAACAATACAGTCTCAATTTTGAGACAATATTGTTCTAATTGTAAAATTTTTATTATTATTTTATTATACTTTCTCTCCTCTCTAACCTTAATTTCTCTCTTTTCCTTGTTGCTTTTCTTTATCGCAGCCTCTCCTTTCTCCTATCTTTCTCTCTAACCCAACCACCTCTCCTCCCTTCATCACTCACTCTCACTTTAGCCTCTCTTCCTCTCTCTAGAATATGCCGCTAATCTCACCACCAAACCACCGGCCTCCTCCACCTTGCCGCCACCTTATCGAGCTGTAGATCACACACAAAAAACCCAGAAATCACCGGCCTTTCCTCCACATGTGTTGCCACTCAATCAGCCTTATCCTCACCCTCCGTCATCACCAACAACAATGGAATTGATTGGTTTTCTGGGTTTTATTTTTCTGGTTTTTATTTTGTGGGTTGATTGGGTGGGATTGATTGTGATGGTGGTAAGGTTGTGGTAGTCCGGTGGTGGTTGGGTTGTGTTGTTTTAGCCACTCACAATGGTAGGTCTTGGGTAATTTTTCAAATTGGGTTCATGGGCTTTGGGTTGTGATTGTTGTTGTACGATGGTGGTGGTTGGAATTTTTGGGCCAAATTTGGGAATTAAGCCCAATTTCAGAACTATTTAGTTAGTAGGCCTATTTTCTAAACTATATAATTTACTAACATCTCGAGTCTAAGAGGCTCGATTTTGGGCCTATAAACCGAGTCTTTGAGGCTCGGTTTTCTTGTTTGGACCAGATTTGAGCTGGCACAAGGTCTACCTGGAAATCGAGTCTTAGAGACTCGATTTCTATCTCGACCCTTAAATACTCGAATTACGTGTAGATTGCATCTGATGTGGATTCCAGCTGGAAATCGAGTCTCTAAGACTCGGTTTTTAAACCGAGTTTTAGAGACTCGATTTTTAACTTGGTCCATAGGCTCCCACGTGGTTAGGGCTACTGACCTTAGTTAAGTCCCAGTTAGTCCTCATAAGTCCCAGTGCCGTTTTTCCTTCCTCCAAAACCCAACAGCTCTCTTCTCTCTTCCTCTCTCACTCTCTCCCTCTCTCTCACTCTCACTCTCATACAAAACTCACCCCATTACAAAACTTCAAATCAAACTCACCCTCCATATTTTCACATCCTCATGTCAGGTAAGGTTTCTCACTCTCTATAGTTGTTAGTTACATATAAGGTTTTTTTATGGGTGTATATTATGACTATTTTTTTGGTTTGATATTGTTCTTTATATTTTTGATAGAATGATTTGAAGGTTTGTAATGGGGTGAGTTGTGTGTTTAGTTTTTTTTTTTTTTTAATATATGAGTATGATTAATGATTTTTTATTTTTTTTTATTTTAGAAACAAATGATAATGATTGAGTGTGTTTGTATGTGATAGGATGAGTATGTGCAAATGTGGGATTTGTATATATGCATACGATTTAACAAGTTAGTGTGTTTGTATGTGACAGGGTGAGTATATGCAAATGTAGGGTTTGTATATGCATATGATTTGACAAATTAGTGTATGTATTTGTTAGGCTTTATAAAAAGTAAAAAATATTGTAGATATATATGTATTGTTAGGCTTTTTATCATGACTATTTTTTTTTTTGTTGAGTTTAATATTTTTCTTTATTTTTTTTGTTAGAATGAGTTGAAATTTTGTAATGGGAGTGAGTTTTTGTCTTTAGTTTTTTTATTTGTTTGAGTAAGAAATGATAATGATTGAGTGTGTTTATATGTGATGTAGGGTGAGCATATGCAAATGTGGGGTGACAAGTTGTAATTTTTGTACTTCGAGTAGATAGAAAAGGTTTTGCAATTGATGTTAAATGAAAGAGATAAAATATGTCACTAACATATTACACTTGATTCTAATAGGTTCACAACCTCTGAAGAATATTGATATAAATGTATACTACGGTAGACCCCTTGTCAATCCTGAACAGATTGACGAATTCCCATTTACAAGGTCGGGTATTGAATGCTACTACATGATGATACGTTGTAAGTTGAAGACGTTGAATGATTTGAAGAGGAAAATAATGGAAGAATTGAATTTGAACATTGCTTGTTATGACATAAAGATTATTTATCGTTACCCACAAGAAGTCCTTCATGAATGGATAAATTATGGGTATATGGCGATCAAAGAAGACAAACACGTAAAGATCATGTTTAATAGGATCCATAAAATTCCCCAAGTAAATGCTGCTGAGTTGTACGTAAGTTCGGAGCCGCTTGCAGAAGTTGATACTAAGGAGGTGCAACAAACAACTACATCTTTACAATTTACAGCCCTAGATGATGGATGCACTACAATGGGAGGCTATATAAGGGGAAGTTATATGCTTCCATCTCAAGATCATGCTGCTAATACTGGTGAAACACTCCAATCTCAAGAGACACATTTAGGGGAGGAAGATGAAGAGGAAGATCATACTGCGAATAATGGTGAAAATCTTGATGATATGGATGAGTACGAAGAGAGAATTGAGCGAGGTGACTTTCACAGGGATATGGATGACCATGAACTCGTTCCCAATTTTGAAGAAGAAAATATGGAGTACCATGGTGAAGGTGATACAGAAGATAATATTGGCGTCCAGTATGATACAAATACGACCACTGCCTACACACCTCCTGCCGAGTCATTCTATGCAAATACTTGGGAAAATTTGGTTGATCCTTCACGTCGTTAGATACCATTTGTTTCTACTTGGGAAGATGGGATGCATTTTAGTAAAAGGTTGACTTTTGCAAATAAAGAGGCGGTGAAGCGTGCACTGATAATATACGCAGCAAAAGATAATAGAAATTTTATTATCCGGAGGTCGACCAAAACTAAATTGTGCGCTGCATGCATTAACACCAACTGCAAGTGGTATGTTGGGGCATTCATGAAGGCTAAACTTAATAGTCTGTGGATGGTCACGTCTTATGTGGGTCCACACAGTTGAATACCCTTTGGTATGCGAAGAGACGGTAAAATGATGGTTTCTAATTTTGTTGCAACAGAAATTGTGGAAAAATTGCAACAAAATCACACTGCTCGTATTGATGAGCTCTAGGAGATCATACATACTAAGTGTAATCATGAGCTTTCTTATTGTAAGGTATGGGACGCAAAAAAAAAAAAAGACAATTGCTAAAATATTTGGGGATTGGGAAGAGTCTTACCAAAGGTTGCGAAAGTTGTTATTGGCATACTTGGGTCAACTATTACACCATACCTAGGGGCATAGATGGTACTGTGTTAGGTTTTAAGATTTAGGAACTAATGTATTAGAACTTCAATTTGTAATGTTGGCAAACCATGATCAAAAAATTTTTTAAGTTGTGTGTTAAACTTGCTCAAAGTATGGCTTTTTATGTAAAGTTGGAATCGAGTTAACTGCAGAATTTACTGTGCACTTCTGCCTGACTCGATCGATCAAGAATTAGACTCAACCGATCGAAAATCGTGCAGAACGTTTTTCTGCAGAAAATTCCCAACTCAGACCTAGCCCATTTAATGTATAGGGTTTTATGTTTTGCCCTAAGTATATAAGGGAAAACCCTAACCACGTTTTTAGAGTTCTAAATGCTGTGTTTGTGAATCTATTTGTTAGATCTAGAGGTGTTTACCTTCACATACACTTAGGGTTTCAAAACTCGAGATTTATGTCAAGAGATTGATAAATCATATAGTTGCAGAACAACAAAAGAGCTTCAAGATATACAAGCAGGTGTTGCTTGTGCTTTGTTGAAGAATTCAAGGAAAGAAGGAGTCTGTGGTCTCGGAGCTGTCACGTGGTCGTGGTAGTAAGTTTCCTACAGGCAGGTAGCAATAGGATGTTAGTAGTCTAAATCTCTATTGTGTAAACTTCGATTCTTTCATAGTGAATTCGTTTTACCTTGAGGAAAGTTAGGTTAAATCCTCCCCAGGTTTTTTACCAGTTTGGTTTTCCTGGGTAATCATATCATGTGTTCTTTTTTATTCCGCACTTTTACATGATTTGATATATTTGTGTTAACCTAAATCTGTTTAAATTATCTAAGTTAATCACTTGGCTAATTCTCTAGGTTAATCTGTTTGGGTTTAAGGGGTCTAAACGATCTTACAAGTGGTATCAGAGCGGGTAGCTTTTGTTTTTGATCCTTTGATCCTTTGATCTTTAAGCTGATCCTTGAGCCCTGTTGTTATGGATTTCTCTAAAATCTTCTCTTTAGTTTGCCACATTGTCTACTTGGTGTGCTTGTCCTTTACCATTTGTGTTAAAATTTTTCTTGAGTGTCTTGGTATAATCACATATAATAATAATTACATGTGCTATACTGCTTTAACCGCCTTAAAGGCACGTGATTCTTGTCTTTGGTATTTAGATAGTGGTTGTTCCAGGCACATGACAGGAAATAAAGTTTTGTTCAAGACACTCTTCGAAGGAAAGATTGGAACAGTTTCTTTTGGAGATGGAAGCAAATCTGTGATCAGAGAGGCATTGGTACTGTGGATATTCCAGGACTACCAATCTTTGAAGATGTTTGGTATGTTGATGGGTTGAAGGTTAACTTACTCAGCAGAAGTCAGATTTGTGACAATGGACTGAATGTGTTCTTCACTAAACAAGAATGTGAAATACTTGATGAAGGAGGTGACTGTATGTGTGTTGGTGTGAAGACAGCTGATAACTGTTAAGGTATCACCCCAAGTATAAGCAACAAATGCTTCAGTGCTAAGATCAATCAAGTTGACTTATGGCATCAAAGGTTGGGACATGCTAGTCTCAAGCAATTAGAGAAGATTTCAAAATGTGATGCAGTAATTGGGTTGCCCAAGTTTGAGAAGATTGAAAAATGCATCTGTGGACCATGTCAGATGGGTAAACAAGTGAAGTCCAAACATCCGTCTGTAGCTGATGTTCAAACTAAAAGACCTTTGGAGTTGCTGCACATTGATCTCATGGGTCCTGCCAGAGTTCAGAGTTTAGGTGGAAAGAAGTATATTCTTGTTGTTGTGGATGACTTTACCAGATTCACATGGGTTGTACTTTTGAAAGATAAAGCTGAGGCTCCTGAAAAAATGATTCATCTGTGCAAAAAATTGCAAGTAAAAAAAGGAACTGTGATAGCCAGAATAAGAAGTGACCATGGAAAAGAGTTTGAGAACACAAAATTGGCTACGTTTTGTAATAATTAAGGCACACATTAGGAATTCTCCTCACCCAAAACACCACAGCAAAATGGAATAGTTGAAAGGAAGAATAGAGTTGTACAAGAAATGGCCCGTGTCATGCTCCATAATAAGAAGATGCCTAAATCTTTCTGGGGAAAAGCTATTAATACTGCATGTCATACACTCAATCGGGTATACTTCAGACCTAACTCAAAACAAACTCCTTATGAACTCTGGAGAGGAAAGAAGCCTGTTGTTAAATACTTCAGAATTTTTGGTAGTGACTGTTACATTCTACGTGATAGAGAGAACTTGGAAAAGTTTGATGCTAAGAGTGACAAAGGTTATTTTCTGGGATACTCTTCCACCAGTAGAGCATACAGAGTATACAATCTGAGAACTAAAACAGTCATGGAATCTTCAAATGTAGTGATCAATGATGAATTAAACTCAGAAGGTCATTCAGAAAATGCACCTCAGGTTCAAGAAAAGATTATGAAAGTTGATGATTCTCTACCTGAAAACTATGTGGGAAAGCATATAGAGGAAGAGTTGATGGTATTGAATGATACAGCATCTGTGCCATCAAGTTCAAAACCTTCAACACCAGTTCATGGAGCTCAACAAGAATAGAGAGAGTTTCAAAGTACATCAGATCAGAAAGGTACCTCTACTTCATTGGTCAAAGGTCCATCCTCAAGAGTTAAGTTGAATTATCCTGCTACTAATTTATTGGGGAGTTTGAATGATAACATGAGATTGAGATTCAAAGCATTAAATGTGATTACTCACTCATGCTATTTATCCCAATTTGAACCAAAAAAGGTGGATGAAACTCTACAAGATGCTGATTGGGTAAATTCTATGCATGAAGAACTTCATCAGTTTGTTCGAAATGATGTATGGGAATTAGTTCCTAGACCAAAGGAAGTCAATGTTATTGGAACTAAGTGGATTTTCAAGAACAAGTCAGATGAACATGGAACTGTTATCAGAAATAAATCTGGGCTTGTTACTCAAAGATACACACAAGTAGAAGGGATTGATTTTGATGAGACTTTTGCACCTGTAGCAAGATTGGAATCCATTCGAATTCTTTTGGCTATAGCAAGTCATATAAACTTCAAGTTGTATTAAATGGATGTCAAGAGTGTTTTCTTAAATGGCATGTTACAAGAAGAGGTATATGTTGAACAACCGAAAGGTTTTGTTGATCCTCACAGGCCGAATGATGTCTACAAGTTGAAGAGAGCTCTCTATGGATTAAAATAAGCTCTACGAGCTTGGTATGATAAACTAACTGCATATCTCACGGACCATGGCTTTAAAAGAGGTTTTCCTGACACCACTCTGTTCATACGAAAGGATAAGAATCATTTTGTAGTTGCTCAAATTTATGTTGATGATATTGTTTTTGGTGCTACTAATGATTCTTTTGCTCAATCTTTTGCAGATGAAATGAAGGCCATGTTTGAGATGAGTATGGTTGGTGAACTAACTTATTTCTTGGGATTGCAGGTAAAGCAAACGGATGCTGGAATTTACATCAACCAAGCTAAGTATGCACGAAATTTGGTCAAGAGATTTGGTTTTGACAAGGCTGCACGTGCTAAGACACCAATGGCTGCTAATACAAAACTAACAAACGATCCATCAGGTGAGTCTATTGATGTTACCCTATACAGTAGCATGATTGGTTGTCTTTTGTACTTAACTGCTAGCCGACCTGATATTGCATTTAGTGTGGGTGTTTGTTCTAGATTTCAATCTAATCCTAAGGTTTCTCACTTAAATGTTGTTAAAAGGATTATAAAGTATGTTGCTGGAACTTGTGATTATGGTCTGTTTTACAGCAAAGAGTCAAATCTCTCTCTTGCTGGTTTTTCTAATTCTGATTGGGCTGGTGATGCTAATGATAGAAAAAGTACAACTGGTGGTTGTTTTTATGTTGGTGCTAATCTTGTTGCTTGGATGAGTAGGAAGCAAAATTATGTTTCTTTATCTACTGCTAAGGCAGAATATATTGCTGCTAGAAGTTGTTGTTCTCAGCTTCTTTAGATGAAAAAACTCTTGAGTGATTATGGAATATCACAGGACACCATGGTTGTTTATTGTGATAATTCTAGTGCTATAGATATCTCTAAGAATCCTGTTCAACACTCTAAAACCAAACACATTGAGATTAGATATCATTTTATTAGGGATCTTGTTGAAAGGAAAATTGTTGCTCTTGAGTATGTTCCAACTGAATGTCAGAATGCTGATATTTTCACCAAACCACTTGATAGAGAAAAGTTTGAGACTCTTCGTCAAGTTATTGGTGTGATCCTTTGTCCTTAGTCATTCCTGACTACATGGTCCTTGTGCTTCTTTGTTCTATCTTTTGTGACCTTTGTTTTTAGGATTTTCATTGCATAACATTCATGCATTTCATTCTAGGGTGTTTATTTACTTTATATAAGAAAAAAAAAATTTTGTGCAAATTGTGTTTCTGCTATTTTTCTTGAATTTGAAAACAAGGTTGGTCAATCTAATTTTGCATAACATGTTTATGTACCTTATTTAGCTTTGATGCACTTATTTCTATTGCACTTTACTAGCTGAAGTTTTGTTGTGCATGTTGTGTGGGAAGATGCTAAATCTGTTGATCACATAATCTTGATCTTGAAGTTTTATGTCTTTGATTGTCGGACTTGAACTTAATGAGAAAGGCATAACTAACCATCTCACCACTGTTTACTAGCCAATCATGAACACCTTAGTGCATATCGTAAGATTTTGTGCTCGAGAAAGTGTAGCACATGCACAAAAAGAACATAAGGTGTAGCCTCTATTAAAATGCTAAAATTGGTGTGTACATTATTGGGCTATAATAAATTCACAATTCAAATAAAATTGGTGTGTACATTATCCCGGCTTTATTAATAGAGTTTCTAATCAATTTAAATTGATATTAATTATGAGGCAAATTAAGAAACTTACATGATTGCAAGCTTTTATTCTAGGAGATGTGAGAGTTATATGATGTAACTCTTTAAGTTATAGTCTTTTTCAATTTTATGTGATGAATTTTGTAGAAACTGTGATTGATCTCTATGTGCATATCACCTCACATGTTTCTCAAGCTAATGCTAGTTGCACACACTACACAAGTTATTCTTTGCTAAACTATGTACATGATATTGTGTGTTTTTTATCTGACCAACCAAGTTGGAAAATTTCTGGAAATTGTTGCAAAATATGTTTGTTTGTTTAGAGTTTTTGAGGGATATTAAGAGAAAATCTTCTTTTGGGAGATCTGGGATAAATACATGTGTTTTTGGAAAACTTTTCAACTCATACTCATGCATTTTTCTCATAAAATCTAATGCTTTGAGCAGTTTCATCACTGAACTTGGTTTGTTTTTCAAAAAATTTGTTTTTCCAGAATTTCAATCGATCGAAACTGTTTTTCGACCGATCGAAAATGTTTTCAAAATCTCTGGAAAGTCTCGGGTTGTTTCGATCGGTTCTCGATTGGTGTTGGATCAATCGAAGGTATTTTCGACCGATCGAATCTGTTTTTCGATCGATTGAAAATCGGGCTGAGTGTTTTTAAAAAAGGATTTTTCCTCACGTGTTCTTCACTTTTCAAACACTATTCAAATTCCTTTTTCACTCTCTACCAACCGGTCAAGCCAATCTTTGCTGTTTTTGTCGTTTTCCTCCGTTCTTTTTGCATCAAATCTCTCTTCCAAGGCCGGTAAGACTCTTTTGCCCCTCCTTTTGATTTTATTTTCATTTTTCATGCATAATTTTCATGCATTTTGGGTATTTTCGGCATTTAGAGTTTTTGGTATTTTTGGCATTGATTTTGGGTGTTTTTCTTTCAAATTAATCATGGGTTTTTGTGGGGACACCATATACAAGCACTACAAGTGGTTTAATTTAATTAAATTGGTGTTTTGTGGGAAACTTGAAAATCTCGAGCTTGAAATTGATGAAATTAGGGATTTTGTTCAATTTAATTTAAATTGATGAAATTGGCCTGTTAGATTGATTAATTTGATCATTATATTGTGTTAGTTAACTGTTGTGATGATCAATTTCTCAATTTGTTGTGTTTTGAAATATTGGGTTTTTCCCAAATTGGGTATTTTTTATTTAAATTTTTTGCTCAAGCCAATTTTGTTAATTTGGATCATAATTGACCTATGTCACTGCATTAGTTCATGCATCATTTGCATATTTTGTTCATGCATCATATAGATTGATATTTCTATATTTTATGCTGTGCTAACTTGCAGTCTGCCCTTGGTTTTTGTTTTTGCTCTCCTCTTTCTGTGTCTCTCTTTTCTGTCCTTAGCACCATGCCTAGGAAAACTAGAGCCCATAGGACTTCTGTTCCTTCTCCCTCCTTTGATAGTGATCGGTTTCCTAGTGAGAAGAACTAAGAGACATACGAGACCCTGAACCTTAGGCGTCAAATTTGGAGTGAGCGTCGGGTCATTCTAGATGAGGTTGATCTTGAGGTGAGACGTAATTTTGAACATCGGGGTTGGTTACCTTTGTTGGATATAGATCATCCACCTCCGGCTACCTTGATTAGAGAGTTCTATTCGAACCTTTCTATCCACGTCTATGATACCAATACCTTGGTTAAGGTTTGGTTACGAGGTGTGGAGTATCGCATTACCCCTTCGGTAGTGTCTGATGCTCTTGGGGTGCCTATTGTTGATCATCCCGTCTTTCCTTATGATGAGTCTCTGCCTCTTGATGACGTGATGTCATACATCACTGGATCTTCTATCCAGTGGGGTTCTGATCCTCGAATCACGTCTGCTGAGCTCTCTGAGCTTCATTATCTTTTCTTTAGGATTGCTTGTCATTCCTTGTGTCCTATTTCTCATCTTCATACTATTCCTATTGAGCGGTGTGTCTTTTTGTATACTCTTGTTACTGATGCTCCTATCAGTTTTCCACACCTGTTTCTTCGTTCTTTGAACGAGGTACATCGGAGTAGTTCTACGGCTCATGCTTTATTCTTTCCTGTTTTTATTCATAGGATTCTCCTTCATCTAGGTTTAGGTGATTATCCTGCTTCTGAGCCCGTACACATTATTGCTCCTATAGGTGTTACCTTTCTGAGGCAAAGGGCTGCTCAACTTCGAGCTAACTCTAAGCGTCCTAGGGTAGAGCCTTCCGATGTCACTCCACCTCCTTCTTCTTCTACAGATGCTCCTGCAGCTAAGACGTCTGCTGATCCTGCTGTTGCTACTGATGATGTTCCTCCACCTTCTCCTTCGGGATGTTTTTGATATTCGTCGGACTCTGGACACTGTCATGACCATTCAGGCGGCTCATAGTCAGCTTCTGGTGGATGTCCTTGATGAGCTTCGTGCTTTGAGAGCGGATTTGGCGAGTTTTCGTCGTTCTCCTCCGCCACCTCCTTTTGATGATGAGTGAGTGCCCTTTGACAATTCGTCACAAAAAGGGGGAGTGCATTCTATTGAGGAGTTCATATCTTGTAGAGGAGATTTTTGTTTTAGGGGGAGTTTTGTACCTCGTTGTGATACTGAGGAGCTTGTGGAGTTATTAGATTGTATCTAGGTGCTTCACTTTGTATTTACATGTTTGGCTCTTGTTAGAAGATATTTTTTTTTAGATACATTTTTATGTATTTGTTTCTTGTTTCACTATGCTACTTTACTTATTTATAATGTTATTCATGATATATGTCTTTATTTTGTGTCATGTGAAATCAAGAAGTTCCTTTCTATATTCCTTGTATTTTCAACACATGCGTTTATGTGTTTGTTAAGTGTTACAGGAATATACAGGTTGATTCAGTCGTGCTGCTGTCTACTTTGCAACTGTTAGATAGTAGTTAGGATTGAATTTGTTTAGTGGCTTTTTATTTTGTAATGAGCTGTTCCAATTTGTAAACTTTGAGCTTTTTGTTAAGTCTGTATTTTGTCACGGATTGCCAAAGGGAGAGTTTGTTAGGTTCTAAGATTTAGGAACTAATGTATTAGAACTTCAATTTGTAATATTGGCAAACCATGATCAAAACATTCTTTAAGTTGTGTGTTAGACTTGCTCAAAGTATGGCTTTTTATGTAAAGTTGGAATCGAGTTAACTGTAGAATTTACTATGCACTTTTGCCTGACTCGATCGATCGAGAATTAGACTCGACCGATCGAAAATCGTGCAGAACGTTTTTCTGCAGAAAATTCCCAACTCAGCCTTAGCCCATTTAATGTATAGGGTTTTATGTTTTGCCCTAAGTATATAAGAAAAAACCCTAGCCACGTTTTTAGAGTTCTGAATGCTGTGTTTGTGAATACATTTGTTAGATCTAAAGGTGTTTACCTTCACATACACTTAGGGTTTCGAAACTCAAGATTCATGTCAAGAGATTGGTAAATCATACAGTTGCAGAACAACAAAAGAACTTCAAGATATACAAGCAGGTGTTGCTTGTACTTTGCTGAAGAATTCAAGAAAAGAAGAAGTTCGTGGTCTCGGAGCTGTCACGTGGTCGTGGTAGTAAGTTTCCTACAGGTAGGTAGCAATAGGATGTTAGTGGTCTAAGTCTCTATTGTGTAAACTTCGATTCTTTCATAGTGAATACGTTTTACCTTGAGGATAGCTAGGTTAAATCCTGCCCAGGTTTTTTACCGGTTTGGTTTTCCTGGGTCATCATATCATGTGTTCTTTTTTATTCCGCACTTTTACATGATTTGATATATTTGTGTTAACCTAGATCTGTTTAAATTACCTAAGTTAATCACTTGGCTAATTCTCTAGGTTAATCTGTTTGAGTTTAAGGGGTCTAAACGATCTTACATACTGCGTTACTGCACTATGTATTTTGGGCATTCGCTCCATGTATTGCTGCATTCAGATATTGCAGGCTAGTGATCAGTATTGATGAGACTCATTTGTATGGTAAATATCGAGGGGTGTTGATGATTGCAATGGCAACCAATGCTAACCAAAAGGTTTTGCCTCTCGCCTTTGCTGTTGTGGACAAGGAGTCAAGGGCTAGTTGGGGATGGTTTTTAGAGTGTCTTAGGATTTCGATAGAGCATGTGATACTTAACGAGGGCATTTGCATTATTTCTGACCGACATAAAGGTATCAAATGCACCATTGTAGAGTGGCCTAGAGGTGAAGACAGAAGCTTACAGGTATTTCACTGATATTGCCTTCGACATGTTGCTAGCAACTTCAACACACTTTGATGACCTGAGTCTAAAGGCATTGGCCTTGAAAGCTGGATATGCGACTCATGAAGCTAAATTTGAGTCCATAATGCAAACCATTAAGGATGTCGAGATTAATGCATTAAGGAGTGTAGAACCTAATAATCCCCATATTGCACGCTATATGCCATACACATATCTAATGAGTGAGGATCTGGACAAATAGACCCAGTCACATGATGGTGGAAGACGTTACGGGGCAATGACAACCAATATCTTTGAGTGCTTTGATGGGGTGCTTAAAGGTGCCCGCGGTTTGCCCATTGCTGCAATGGTTGAGTTCACTTGGTGCAAACTTGTTGCATATTTCCACGATCGACATAAAGAAATTACTTTTGATCGCTCTCAAGGTAAGGTGTGGAGTGATTATGCAATGGGGATCTATACCAAAAATGCGCAGAAAATTTCAGGACATACTCTGAGGAATTTTAATCATGCAACTGGTGTATATCAAGTGGTTACCCCGTACAACGACTATAGAGGTGGAGGGGGAAATCACAGCCATGAAATGCACGTATTTGCTAGAACATGTTGTTGTGGAAAGTGGAAAAACATTAAGGTCCCTTGTTCACATGCAATTAAAGTTCTTCAAGGTCTGCACCTTGATGCGACTAGCTATATTGACCCATGTTACAGTTTGGACAACGCCATTCAGACATATGCACATCAATTTGTGGTGCCAAAGTCAGAGTCATTATGGAGGGACGTTCGCGGACCAAGGTGGATGCCTGACCGACAGCTGTTGCGGGCCAAAGGTCGTCCTATGAAGTCAAGAATAAGGAATGAAATGGATGGGGTACGGCAAGAACAGGGAAGCCGAAGGGAAGATTCGGACTTAAGGGAGATTCAATCGAGGCAGCGATGTGGAGTTTGTCATGAAGAAGGGCATAACCACAGAAGATGTCCCAATTCCTGTGGGGCTTCGACAAGCGGTAGTGCTACAAACTAGGCAAGTGTTATCACTGTTTTTATATAATATGCTCAGAGTTTTATCTGCTTGTTTTTCTTCGCATTTGGGAACTAACGACCGTATTTTAATGTTTGTCAGGCGAGCGGAGACTCGATTTTGGAATAGCATTGTACGTGGGAGTTGTGGTTATCTTCGGTATGGACAAGTGCTAGGCGACTATGTAGACTATATTGTATCAGTATGGACAAGTGCTAGGCAACTATGTAAACTATGTTGTATTGACTCAATTGGTATTTTCTGTATTGCTGAATGTTGTTGTAATTGAACTATGCACTATCCATTGTACTCGTTACATTAGGTGCATTGTGTAGCTTTTGCCTATAATGCCAGCAATGATATTACTTTGACATTAGTAGCTAATATTGTGGCAAGTTCAACCACAGGGGTTTGAAGCAATGATAGCTACTAATGTTTTTTGTGTGCCTCATGTAGTGGTTAAATCTATCTAGTCTGTAGCTAAGAGGGGTTGTAATGCCCATGAATAGTAACTGTTTTAATCCAGTTTTTTGCATCTGATGTGCTCTCCCTTTGACTGGTATATATATATATATATATATATTATATTTGTATCTAGTTGTTACTACTGCCCATGTGATGTGTTTTGGATCTGGTTTACTACTGTAGGGGAAGAAAAAAAAATTTCTAGTTTACTACTGCAGGTGGGGGAAGGGGCGGGGGGGGGAATTCGATTTCCATTCGGGTGGCATATTCGTAAATAACTGCCATTGTTTTAATTTTTTTAAAAAAAACCACAGAACAAATCGAGTTTCAAAGACTCGATTTTTTAGTGGTCTTATTTACCAAAATGCCACTAAAATAGAAATCAAGTTTCAAAGAGTCGATTTCCACTGGGAATTTCTCTAATGGCATTTCACCGTAAATAATTTTGAACTCTCTGCCTGGCGTACTCGTTGTTGACTTACTCGAGTAGTAAATGGAACTTGAGCTTCTAGTGGTCGATTTGCTGAAGAAATCGAGTGTAAAAGACTCGAGCTTCAATGAGACTTTTCTTTTTCTTTTTCCTTTTCCTTCCCCCTGTAGCAGTAAACCAGGAAAATAAAATAGGAATTTCCGTGTGTGTGTGTATATATATATATATATATATTTTTTTTTAATAAAAAAAAATTACATGGATGTCAAGCTCCATTAAATAATTTTTCTAGTTAAGTGTCCCTCCCTATCTCATTCACTCTCATTTTCCAACAACTCAACTGTTTTTGTTTCCCTCAAACCCAAAAAGAGTAGCCATATCTCTCTCTCCATTCAATTTTTAGTTCAAACCACATGAAGTTGTTCTATTATTCAACTGAGTGATTTAGCTCTAACGATGACTATTGTTTTATGAATGCTCTGCTAGGGTTGAAAACGCTTTTGTTATATGCTTTAATTTCCATGGCTTGGTGGGAAGGGGTTGATGAAACTCATCTTCTTATTGCTCCTGGTAATTACCTCCCTCATTCACCACCACTGGATTCTGTTTCATTTACTTGTTCTATAAAACAAACAAAGCAGGCAGCACTAGATTACAAAAGAGGGAAAGTAACCATTGGGCAAAAACAAAAGTGATGGGCGAAATTGGAAGCATTCCCCCAATGTTGAAAACAAAATCCCAGAAAGGTTTTAACTTGAAAGCCACAAACAAATGAGCTTGCATAGTTCTAAGAAAGTTACCGAAGCAAGTTATGGACATGCCACTAGACAAGGAATGGCTGTTTTGGGGATGTGAGAAGAATCCCGTTATGTCATCAACAAGCCAGATGAGTCTTGTGGACCCAAAAAAGACAGAGAAAAAGGAAATAATTGTAAACATTCATCTTCTTTATGTGTTTCCATAAAAAGCTTCCATGGTTGAAGCAAATTCCAAAATTGAAGATTTGAGGTAAAATTTAATCCCCATTTTCTTAACAAAACTTGGGTGTCTATACACAAATGTGATTAGCATCAACATGGGAGAAAACTACAAGAACAGAGATCCACTTGAGTCCTCACTCAGTTTTTGCCTCTGATTTAACCAGAAAACTTCTAGCTTCAACATCTGTAACTTCACTGCTTAGGACAACATAAATACAGAATAAATTAGCGGCCACATGAAACGAGAATAATACAGAAGGACAAGAATAGAAATGGAAGTATGCAATAAAAAATGGAATACAACTGGGAAAAAGGTAATACAAAACCTGTCAATGGCTTCTGTCTTGGAGATCAAGGTGAGTTCTTTGGATGCAGGAAATTCATAGAAACAATTAAGGTTATTCTTTTGGCAAAATTTACAAAGATGGTGTAGAAAATCATTGAAATGTTTTGGTTCCTGCATAGGAAAAACTTACGGAAATTCGTAAGTAATTGGTATAAGTGTAACCAAAGTTCATAGTCATCAAAACACATGCAAAATATGACCAAGAGATCACCAAGTTGCCCAGGCTATTAAGCATACACAATTAAGGTATACATACATCTATTGAGAGAATTCTATCCTTAGATAACACATGGGAGGGATTACAGACAAATTAAATGAAAGAACAGGGCAACAACAAATTACTTTGATTTCTCCAGAAGGGCCAAAAATTTTGCGAATCTCATCATCTGCAACAGAAGAATCAAGGTTAAATACCACCAGGGTGCCCTAGTTAACATCTCTTTCCGAAAGATTATCCTAAAACATTAGCAAACATCAAGCAACATATTAAGTAAAAAGAAGTAGAAAAATGATGATATCATAGAAATTATGAGGTTAGACGACCAAAACAGTATTGACACATGCACCACAAGTGGCAGAAAAGTAACCACCACACCCTTGGTATTGAATAATGTATGTCAAGTTTCCTACGCTTCAATTCTTTATTTTGAAGCACTTTCTTTGCCTCTTGGGCTGCCCTTATGTCATAATAAGAAATCATAACAAACCCATGATGCTTACAGGATGTATAGAGCTTGCGAATATCTCCAAATTGCTGACAGGGGAAAAAATTTGTCAATTAATTTGCTGAGAATCAGTTGCATGAAGTGCTAATGAACATTGAAAAGCAAGGAGTATATGCACCTCAAAAAGAGCCTTTAATTCAGAATCTTCGACATTACTATTAATATTTCTCACAAAAAATGTTCTAGATGGGTGTTCATCATAAGGGGGTTCACCAACAATTGAGCCATTAGAACCCACTTGGCCATTGGAAAGTCCCCTGATATAATCAGAACTTCTTTGGCCCATACATGTACGATCATCCCCTTCTAATTCCATGCCTCCCCCACTGCTGAACAGATCATAATCTTCGAAGTCATCACCATTTTTGGCATAAGCATTACATGCCAACTCATCATTCATACCAAAAAATAGATCATCATCATCAGGAAGGAGGTTTCCAATAGTCTGGGCCTCGATTTCTATAAGAGATTCAAACGGTTCTTCATCATGGTAGGAAGCCACAGCATTAGCAGGAAGATGATATGTGTTAACGTGTATAGTGTTCTGGGCTTTCGGCCTAACTAGTTACTTGTAGAGCACACTAGATTACTTGTACAGCACTCCTACTTGTA
Organism: Lithocarpus polystachyus; assembly: GCA_033629205.1. Taxonomy (NCBI): domain Eukaryota; kingdom Viridiplantae; phylum Streptophyta; class Magnoliopsida; order Fagales; family Fagaceae; genus Lithocarpus; species Lithocarpus polystachyus. The sequence continues at coordinate 25,185,374 of CM066168.1, read as the reverse complement.
CTACACTCATATGCCTCCTATATAAAGGCATAGTCATGTATATTCTTTGATTGAGAAATACAATATAATTATTCAGTATTTCTGACATGGTATCAGAGCCACTGCTCTAATTTTCTTGTGTCTTGCAGTCTTGTTTTGTCGGTATTTTCCGCTGCCTCAGCTTCTGTGGTTACTAAACCCTCAGGGTTCAATTTCCACCGCCAGAAGCTCCTCCTCCGCCGCCAAAACCACTGCCATCATCGGATGAGCCACCTGTGACCTCCGATAAGGACATAAGATATATCACCATGTAGATTTTCATTCACTCTACACATCTCCGCCAAAAACATCCATATCTGATCATTCACGCACTGCCACGTGCCAGTCAAAGTTTCTATCGAGCACTTCTACGCGCCTCACGCACCACCAGGGTTGCTCCGATCTTGTTGCCGCTGACACCATCAGAATCGTCTTCCTCCGATCTGCATCTTCGAAAAAGAATCGGCTTCATCAGACAAACCACGCACCCTCACGCGCTGCCCAAAGCTTCGGCGAAGTTCATTCACGCGCCTCACGCGCCCTAAGCGCCACTGGGTTACTTGCTGACGTCATCTCTAACGTCATCACTGCCACGTCAGCCCTAGCTGACATCATCTGCTTACGTTAGTGCCACATCATCCGCTGACATCATCTGCTGACGTCATCAGTTGACTAGTGTTGACTGTTGACTTTGACCGTTGACCGTTGACTTTTTCTGGGAGTTGACTTTTTCGCAGTCTAGGTGCTCCTAACCAGTTTTTTGCGTTGATTTCATTTTTGCAGTCCATTTTTGCATATTTTTCTTCTAAATGAAGAATAAGGACAAGTCTTCTTCTTGTTGCAATAATCGTCGTCGACAATTTAGCAGACGTTTTTGCAATTTTTACAAACATCCTGGCCACGATATTGAGACTTGCTATCATCGCAAGAAATCAGCTGTTTCAATTTTTGCTGCTACTGTTGCTAACACTAAGAGTGTCTAACCAATGGCTCCCGTCACTGCACAGTCTCAATCTTCTGGATCCACTTTCACCATTTTCAGAGATGACCTTATAAACATCATCGCTAATGTCATTCGTATAGTTGGTAATGCCTCTTATTCCTATTCACTCTCAGCTTTATCTGGTATGTCTTCTTCCTCTTAGCTTATGGATTCTGCTTATTGCAATCACATGACGCTTCACTCGTCCTTATTTTCAGAACTTCAACCTGCACCACACCCTCTTAATATTCGGACAGCAAATGGTTCCACAATGTCTAGTCATAATTTTGGTTCTGTTTCGACCTCCAACCTCTCAGTTCCTGGGGTCTTTAATGTTCCTGACCTTTCTTACAATTTATTTTCTGTGGGACAATTAACTAAGTTGGGTTATCGCATTATCTTTGATTATTCTGGGTGTATTGTGCAGGATCCGAGGACGGGACAGGAGCTTGGGACCGGTCCCAGAGTTGGACGTATGTTTCCCGTGGACAACTTCGTCTTCCACTTGTTGCTCCTATTTCTGTTGCTGCAGCTGCTGCAGTTTCTTCTATTCCTTCCCTTGCACTTTGGCATGCCCGACTTGGTCACGCATCTTTCTCTCAGGTACAAAACTTAGCTTATAGAGGTTTGTTAGGCTCAGTGTCCACAGAAAATTTTGATTGTGTTTCATGTCAATTAGGAAAACAACCAGCTTTGCCCTTCAATACTAGTAAATCAGTGTCCACTGATATCTTTGACCTAATTCATTCTGATGTTTGGGAACCTTCCTCTGTCTCTAGTATTGGTGGATCTCAATATTTTGTTGTCTTTGTTGATGATTATTCCCGTTATAGCTGGATTTTTCATATGAAACATCGTTCTGAATTATTGCAAGTATATTCTAATTTTGCAAAAATGGTTGAAACTCAATTTTCCAAACGTATTAAAATTTTTCGATCTGATAATGCTCTTGAGTACACTCAATATGCTTTCCAAGCTGTTTTGCATTCCTATGGCACTGTTCATCAACTAACTTGTCTAGGTACCTCTCAGCAAAATGGTAGAGCCGAACGAAAACTTCGTCATATTCTTGATACTGTTCGTGATCTCCTTCTTTCTGCCAAAGTTCTTGCTCCTTTTTAGGGCTAAGCTGCACTCCATGCTATTCATGCTATTAATCGCATTCCCAGTCCTGTCATCCAAAATCAAACTCCATATGAGCGCCTTTTTGGGTCATCTCCAGATTATCATCACCTTCGCTCCTTCAGTTCTGCCTGTTTCGTTCTTCTTCAGCCACATGAGCATAACAAACTTGAACCTCGGTCAAGGCTTTGTTGTTTTCTTGGCTATGGCGAAACTCAAAATGGGTATCGGTGTTATGATCTTGTTTCTCATCGTCTTCGTGTCTCCCGCAATGTTGTCTTTTGGGAACATCGCCTCTTTGTCGAGCTCTCTCACTTTTGTACCTCCCTATCTTCCTCCTCAGTCTTAGATCTTTTTCCAGATGAGGCACATATTCTTTCTGTAGCTGCTCCTGATTCTCATGTAGACTTCTCAGTCCAACCACCAGATATCATTGATTATTTTCCTAGTTCACCCTTTAATGAACAGGTGGAAGATGAACAGGTTGAAGACAAGCAACCCAACCCCAACCTTGAGCTTGGGTCCCCTACTCCTGCTCCGCCTGAAGATTTTGCACAAGACATTCCACCTCGTCACTCAACTCGGGTAAGATCCATTCCTGCACTGCCCTTGCTACACTGCACGAGCCTCACACCTATCATGAGGCTTCCACTGACCCTTTATGGCAGATTGCAATGAAAGAGGAACTTGATGCATTATCTAAAAACCATACTTGGGATTTGGTGACACTCCCCCCTGGGAAATCTGTGGTTGGTTGTAAGTGGATTTACAAGATAAAGACTCGCTCTGATGGGTCCATTGAGCACTACAAAGCTCGTCTTGTTGCAAAAGGCTTTACACAAAAGTATGGGATTGATTATGAAGAGACCTTTGCTCCGGTTGCTCGTATCTCATCTGTTCGTGCCTTCTTAGCTGTTGCTGCTGCCAGTAAATGAGACCTTTTCCAGATGGATGTCAAAAATGCATTTCTTAATGGGGATTTAAGTGAAGAAGTTTATATGCAACCTCCTCCTGGTCTCTCTGTTGAATCAAATAAGGTTTGTCACCTTCGACGTGCATTTTATGGCCTTAAACAAGCTCCACGAGCTTGGTTTGCCAAATTCAACTCTACCATCTCTCGCTTGGGTTACATGGTCAGTCATTATGATTCTGCCTTATTTCTTCGTCGCACTGACAAAGGCATTATTCTACTCCTCCTGTATGTGGATGATATGATCATAACTGGTGATGACCTTAGTGGCATTCAAGAACTTAAGGACTTTCTCAGTCAGCAATTTGAGATGAAAGATCTTGGACATCTCAGCTACTTCTTGGGTCTTGAAATCACTCATTCTACAGATGGACTTTTTATTACTCAAGCCAAGTATGCCTCTAAACTCTTGTCTCGAGCTGAACTCACTGATAGCAAGACTGTTGACACTCCAGTCGAGCTTAATGCGCATCTGACTCCCTTAGGAGGGAAACCATTGTCTAATCCCTCTCTTTACAGACGCTTGGTTGGCAGCCTAGTTTATCTCACTGTCACTCGTCCAAACATCTCCTATGCTGTTCACCAGGTGAACCGGTATCTGTCTGCTCCTCGATCGACTCACTATGCTGCTGTTCTGCGCATTCTTCGATACTTATAGGGCACTCTCTTCCATGGTCTTTTCTACTCTGCTCAGTCTCCTCTTATTCTTCGTGCATTTTCTAATGCTGATTGGGCAGGAGATCCCACTGATCGCAGGTCCACCACTGGTTATTGGTTTCTTCTTGGTTCTTCTCTGATTTCTTGGCGAAGCAAGAAACAAACTCATGTGGCCCGCTCCAGTACTGAAGCAGAATATCATGCCCTTGCTGATACCACATCTGAGCTCCTTTGGCTACGATGGCTTCTTAAGGACTTAGGTGTGTCCACATCCTCTGCTACTCTTCTTTATTGTGACAACCAGAGTGCTATTCATATTGCTCACAATGATGTCTTCCATGAATGGACTAAACACATCGACATTGATTGTCATTTTATCTGTTTTCATCTTGTCCATGGTGCTCTCCAACTCTTCTTCGTCGCCTCCAAAGATCAACTTGCAGATATCTTCACCAAGTCACATCCTAAAGGACACCTTCGTGATTTAGTTGACAACCTCAAGCTGGTCTCACATCCACCTTGAGTTTGAGGGGGGCTGTTAACATGTATAGTGTTACGGGCTTTAGGCCGAACTAGTTACTTGTAGAGCACACTAGATTACTTGTACAGCACTCCTACTTGTACTACACTCATATGCCTCCTATATAAAGGCACACTCATGTATGTTCTTTGATTGAAAAATACAATATAATTATTTAGTATTTCTGACAATATGGAACCTCATTTCCCAGCAATCCTACTGCATCAAAGAATGCACAGTTACAGAAAATGCAAAAGGGAATTTATCCATTATATTAAATTAATACAAATGCAACCATTGACTTTCAAGTTTTATTTTAAAAAACAAAACAAGAACATGCAAAATTATATGTTTAAAAGAAGTTTCAGTGAGATTTTGAACCCAATTTATTAAAATATGTGAGTTTTCTCATAAGATAAGACAACAAGAAAGATGCATAACTTGAAAGCAAAATCTCATGATAAACGTTTACTGGCCAGTTGTGAGATCTCTTCCATCTCCATGGACTAATCTACTTACTGAAATTCTCCCACTCTATTTTCTTGTCTTCATTTTTTTTTTTAAATCATCAAAAAGTAAATATTATGATAAAAGCTAGAGTTTGTTACATCTTTATTGTATATGTTTACCATGAAACGATAGCATATTAAAACCGACAACTGATGAAGCTATAGTGCAATGACAACTTTAATGCCTAAATTTAAGAGAGAGAGAGAGAGAGAGAGAGAGGCAACTATTACCCACATTCAAGATATGAATTGCATATGACAGAAATGAAAAGGAAAGCTTACACTTTCTACTAAATATTTCAGACAATGAACTTGAAAACAGACTACTCTCGCGATTGGTTCCGCTCATAACAGTCGTCTTTCCTTCCAAACTATGAGAAGGCAACTGCACACACACATTTGGCCGTAATCCCGTATGATGATGCATAAATTTCCATGAAGCATTGGACAAATTGACAATGCCTTCATTTCCACTAACACGTAACTTTTCTGTTTGGTCTCTAAGTAGACTTGTCTGTGACAGTTCCAAACAATCCACAGACTGTGTCCCAATGGGTGAAAGTTTTCCTGCGTGTAGTGAAGCATCCGACAAGCTTCCAGGTGTAGCTATCATTCCATTCATTCCTGCTGACCAAAATTACACCAACAATCAGAGGAACCCCAGCATGCTCAGAGCTTTGCTTGGGAAAGCACTGAGCAAATTGCAGTAATTTATTTAATAGAACTGAACTAAATAGCAAAAAGACATTAATTTAACCATGTTAAACAAACAGGACTCATGAACCCTAATCGGATGTATACAACACTGAAAACACGGATCAATGAACTGGGCAGGATAAAGCACACGTACAAATGAAAAAGAACTAACAAAGAAAAGTTATTCTCACAAACAGTAACAGAGTTATTCTCATAAACTCTAATTTTGTTGGGCATCTAAAATTAAAAGTGTCAACTACATAACTATCTGTCACTAATCTTTAAGCAAAATATTTCTATATTAGGGTTGAAAATAATAAGTACGCACCAAAGCACCCAAACACAGTTCTCGCAATGAAATCATTAAGACAAATTGCACACTAAACTGGTTTAGGCATATTTTCTAAAGAGTCATAGCTACAATTATAAACACTCAGAAAATGGTCCAAGTTTCCCTTGCTAATTAAATTTTCATAACAGTAGTGTATGTGAAAAGATCATCTCCCTAAAAGGAAATACACTTTCACCATTTCCATTAGGAGGCCGAATGGCCATTTCAATGCTTGGGACAAATAGAGTGCTGCAAAAATATTCAGCTGATCAATTTACAGATGCATGGCACCAAAAGACATTTATTTCCACAAGATGGATCGAGTTCGTGGTTGATGCTCTATCAACACCATAATTTCTTAAATCAATGGTTAGGCGTACTAAACTCGAAGCGGACAAAATCAACCTTTTCTTTAATGGAAAAGAAATTCATTTTAAATTCATGGCCGTTACACGTTTAGCAGTTTCCATAGGCAAAATGGCCAAGTCAATGCTTGGGGCAGACATGGTGCTCCAAAAGTATTCACATGGTCAATTGAATGACGCATGGCACCAAAAGACTTCCATTTCAACAAGATGGATCGATTTCTTGCATTCATTTGATACTCTATCAACCCTGTCTTGCTTAAATCAATGATTAGGCATACTAAATTTGAGGACAAAACTCAAACTTTTCTTTAAATGGCAAAGAATATCATTTTACTTTCAAGACTGTTATTGCATAACGACCCGATCAATGCAAGAATCTTCTAATTAAGACAATACATGTAGGGAAATAAACCGAAATTTCCAACCTGTGAAAAACAAAAAATAGAGAAAACACACGCCAAAGAAAACAATCACATGCACAAAACAATATTTACGTGGTTCGACAATTTGTCTATGTCCACGGAGTTGCAGAGATTTCACTGTTATCAGGGAAAAAATTACAGAGTGCGGTAGTATAGTTTCTTGCTCTCAAAAAACTACAACAAGATGAAACTCTAATTACAAAAAACGGTTTTCTATATCCTACGCACAGGATTCACAATGGGCTACAAAACGGGCCAAATTTTTTTTTTTCCTAGGGGCTTTGCCCCTAGACCCCTAGGAGGCTTGTCCATAACTGCTTTGGCCTCTGCTCCATAGACTAAACCTCAAAAAATCTCCCATTAATAACTACGCAACATTATTTGAGTCATCGACCGGATCAAACATAACTAAGTTCCACAAAGCCCAACAAAACAAAAACAACAGGACATGCAAATATTTATGGTAATATGTCAAATAAGGGTGGGGCATCTGAACTACACGCATTCATCATGAATTTGAAGAGATTCCCACGATAATTCAATGGTTCTCACCTTGGTGATAAAGAATGCTTTTGGGTTTTTGATATCTAACTTCTCTCTGCTCAGAGTTGACAACAAGTTACAAACTTACAATTTTAAAGTAGAAAATTTTGATTTTTCACCCAAAAAAAAAGTAGAAAATTTGATAACTAACATTTATAGAAGAAAGACAGAAATTTAGAGCTGTGAAGACCACAAATACCTGTGAAGAAAAAGAAATATCTTCAAAGAAGTGGGGTGAGGCAGGCACGCCTCTTTGATCTGTTACTTCAAATGGCATAGCGAAACTTACAAAGCAGAAACTTCTGCACAAAAGTGAAATAAAAAAATCTCCAAAGATCCTAACTTGCCCACATGTCTAAATCGCCTGGCTCTTCATCTGAAAAAAAAAAATTCACAGATGTTATATTATAGTACATCATCAAAAACTTGTAAGCAGAATCAAAAACCCATATCTAATATTTTTGTGTGATAAATAAAGCACCAAAAAAAAAAAAAAAAAAAAACCCATTTAAGTATAACTGGGGAGGACTTGAATTTTTTTTTTTTTTTTTTAACCATAAACCTCTGGCTTACCTACCAACGACCAAACACAAATGCCTAGTTTGGTTTCAAAGAAAAATTAGGAGAAAACAGATTAAAACAACAAGCAAAACTACCACTCAACTGTACTAAAAAAATTACAATTTTTTTTCCTAGTTCACCAACAACAAAATTCACTCTTTTTTTTTTTTTTTTTTTTTTTTGTGTGTGTGTGTGTTTTGCATAGCTCAAATTCTCAGCAAATTTATAAGATATGAAAGATCAAGAACGGCGGTCCCAGCTTTCGAAAAAACTTTAAAATTAAGCAAAACCAAAAAAGCACAGGTATTTGACAAGGAAAGGGAACTAATTGAGAACAGAAATTAACTTAATATAACAAAAAAAATCGCACCTTTAAAAAACAAAATTGAGCTCCATGGCCAATTTCACTCCCTCCCACACTTTTCTCTCTCTTTCTCTCTCAAGAAATTGCAAAATTGAGAAGAGAAAGAGAAAAAAGAAGAAGCAAAAGAAATGTGACAAAAGAAAGATAGGAATTACAAAAATCAAAGGGATCTGTTTTTGTGTCTCTTTAAGTTTGAGGAAGCCACAACTTGTGCTTTATATTTGGAACCTGCATTTTGCTTGCAAGCTATCATGCAATTCCAGAATACAGGAGGAACAATTTTGTTAATTATTACTACTTTTTAAAGAAGAACTAAGACATGTATACACAACAATTTGTGATTACATAGCTAGATGGACAGAGTCATATAGGAGTAGCCTATAATTTCCAATAATGTAGTACCAAGTCATGACAGCAAATGCCAAATGCCTATAGATGGAGATGAAAAGGGAAATAAAGTAAATACAAAAACAGGGCTGTTCTTTTTTCTTTTCTTTTTTTCCGTGCAGGGGGGGTGGGGGGGGGGGGGGGGGGGGGGGGGGATTTCATTGTTAGCAAAAACAACAAAAATAATTACCATCCCAAATTTCATGCATGTAGACCAGACTACACTTACTGTTGGATAGATTATAGTACTTTTACACCCACAACAGCATTATGCAGAATTCATTTCTCAGCAAGTCCAATGTTCAATTACGTAAGCTTCCCACAGTTACTGGGTTGATAAGAGATCAATAGCTGTCCCATTCATGTACAACTTGAAATTTGGAATTCAGTTTTCAGGGTACAATGTCAAACCATGTGCTTCCCGTGCTCATGATGCTTACTAATAATCAGGTTGATTGCAGATTAACAGCTGTCCAATGGTACTATCACTAAGTAACGTTTCTTAACAAGTAATATTCCACAACCCCGCCCCCCCCCCCCCCCCCCCCCAACCCAAAAAAAAAAAAAAAAAAAAAAAAAGCAAACTACTTAAATGAAGACAACCCCAATAAATCAGCAATAAACCAACAGAAACTCAAGTAAGTTGTCGATTCTTCCTTATCTAAATTTACTCTATGTTCCAATGCCACCTTTTCTTACTACACATAATTAAAATATTGGAATAAAAGTTCCCCAGTGTTTCAAGCGACGAATCATGAAGTGAATTAATTTCAATTTACATCAACTGCCCAAAAAATCCATTAGAAATCCAAAACATACCTTCAGTTCCAAACAAAATAACTCCCACTTCATCATATGTACTGTATATAAGCTGCACAAATAAAAGGAAGAGTATTAGATCAAAGCACCCACAGTAGTGTAGTTTAGAGAATGACTTACCTTTAGAGAATGACTTAGCTTTCCTGACAGAGCCAACAATAGTGTAGTTTTGCCACATCCTGGAGGGCCAAGCAATAAAGTCATCCTGCAGCAAAGACGAGCCAAAGTTAGTCAACTTTCACCTTTCTTAAACTTATATTCTTTCCTTCTTAAGGAGCACCAAAAAAGTGATAATATGAAAGTCTTCCATTTTTCACTCCATAGGAATTTTTTAGAAGGTATGTGAACCGATTGGAGGAAGATATCAGTCAGAGATGGGAATATAAGAAATCAGCTGATCTCTCTAAGGACAGATGGTAAAATGTGTGATACATGCAATAGGTACAACTGATTAATTCTGCAATTAGTAGCTTTGTACTGAGGTCTCGAGAATGTGGGTCAATTACAATCTCATAAAGTGAAAGCATCCCTCCAGATAGTGACTTTTATTAACTTTGGAAATTTATATAATAAAATCTATAAATAGACCAAAAATCATTGGCTACAATAATCAGCATGCATAAGCCAGAGATATCATACGGACTAACTAAGTTGTAGAAGTACCTATATGTTTCTTTTCATGGAGAGTAGAACTCATGGTTTTGTTCATCACCTTTTTGAGTGTATTATCAGCCTACCAAATTGGACAAAATCTAATTTGAAAGGATATTTGACCCAAACTAAATCATGTCATGTTTAAATCGGAAGGAGTCATATATCCATATTTTCAAACTTACTGCAACAAATAGAGCTGAGCAGTAATTCATTACTGATACTTACCACTATATCCTAAATTCTGCTTACTTAATCATTGAAGCTAGCAAATAACCAAGATCTGCACATACACAGAACACACATATATGAAACAAACAAACAAACAAATGAATAGCACAAAGATGAAAAAGTAAAGGAAAGATACCATCGTGGTTATCATCCGTGAGTTATTCGCCATAATATGTTAAACCCACGACCTCACCATCCACTTCACTCTTACAAAGGAATGAGGTATTGGATGAGTTACTTTTTTTGAACCTTACGCTGTCCTGTATAATGAGGAGGAGGTCTTGCATGTCCTTCGTCAGATGCCTCAGGTCCAGTTTTGTGTCCATGTTTGTGCCCCCCCGTCCCACAAGGAGGTGCCCTTGATATGCGTTTCGGCCAACCTGCTGGCTCTGCAGGTAACCCAACAGCTTGCTCAGCCTGAACATGGGGTGGGTCGATGCCCGAAGAAGGGCCAGTGGACGTACTGTGGAAGGGTGGCTCCGTGTGCATGTCAAGAGGGGTTGGATCAATACCCAGGTCAAAGGATGGAATGGGTGACAGCTCAGGAAATGACCGTGGGGTGGGTGGACGGATGTCAAACCCAGGACATGGATGTGGGGTGGGTGGACGGATGGTGGGGCAAGGAGATGGATATGGGGTGGGTGGAGGGGATGGATGTGGGGTGGGGGAAGGGATGGTGGGGCTAGGGGATGGATGTGGGGTAGGTGAAGGGATGGTGGGGCTAAGGGATGGATGTAGGGTGGATGGAGAGGGATCAGGGGTAGGGACAACCCCAGGGGTAGCAACAGGCGGACAAGAGTGACTTCCGGCAGAAGCTGTGCCCATGCTTGGGCTCTTAGTAGTGCTTGGCTTCTGATTAGGCACTGCCGCAGGAGTAGCTGCCTCCTCATTCGAGGCCTTAGGGATAGGAGGTTGTACATGGTCAATCTCATGCACTGCCTTCGGCACATTAGTAATGTCCTTGTGGTCCTCCGTGTCCACTAGGTGACGCCTCAACAATCGGACGGATCCTTCAATCTGTACATGGAAAAACCAAGTATATTAGTAATGCAATACCAAATCAACAATGCCAATCGATAATAAAATAAATGTAGGTTCTGAATTGGTTTTGCTAGTAATAATTGCAAATTATAGGGAGACCAAGTGTCACCTTTGACTAAATTTAAATTATCTTTTCTATTAAAGATGTAGTTAGCGGATAGCGTAGACGAAAACGCTAATTAAAAATTCATATGAGCAGAAAATTAAAAATAATAAAAGTGGAAAGAACAATGTATACCATAACTGTAAAGCCTGAAATTGGAAATATGACGCTATATGCATCTCAAATTAGATTTTTAAATCAACAAAGTTCTCTATAAGGAATCTTAAGCAGACAACAGCTTTAAAAGGGAGGTTTGATGCTAAGCAGACATTAGACCACATATATCATGTTCTCTAAATAGTGGTTTCATGCTAAAAAGTACAGTAAGATGTAGAAGACATAAAGAAGTTACCATTAGAATCAATTTAGCACTGGGGACATCGATGAACCTCCGAGTTACCCTTCTGAACCAGTCAAAGTACTTATGCTGCAGAGGCATATCACCAAGCACTGCTTCACAACGCCGTTGAAGGCGATTAACCCACTCCACGATATGCACAGCATGTTTCCGCATCCAATCAACACCAACCTTCCCCCTCAAATCAATGGCATGAAGCACTATGTCAGTGTCAACAGCGCAGGGAATTTCTTGGATCATCCCAAATTGACGAACGATACGATCCGATGTATGTTTCTCTACTAGGTGGAAACATACAAGCAGCACCGTTGCCGTCCACACGACCCTCCCTACAACGCACCACGGCAGAAAGTCCTCTAATTCAGCTTCATACGGCTGCCACACCATCTACAACAGCCCAAAAACAAGTACGCAACACATTAGGCAACTATGTTTATATTTCAAAGTTCACCAAATGTATATCTTGTTCCTAAACATGTTAAACAAGGCATTTTCATACTTAGTCTGGCAACATTGAAACTATTTTCTCGCGATACCTGTCCCTGAAGATGTGGGCGGGGCTGTTTTTCTTGTTTGGGACCCACACCCACCTACAATCAAGAATAAGGGATCAATATCTAGAACTTTCCTACTAAGATAATGTTATGATTAAAACTATAATGTAATCACATATAACTACTAAGATAATCTTATACATATTTACTCAATTAATAATATCACTAGAATAAGAAACAGTCCTTATAAAAAACAGAGCACGTACAAGCCACATGACAGTCACAAAATTAGAGTATATTAACATAATCATACATATTGAACCTCTGTTTAAAATTTTTTAATGTGGACATAAATAATTTGTAGAAGCCTTTAAAATAAATAAATAGAATCAAGTTACATGATTGTGGGCTTAGGAAATGATCACATAATCACAAATAAATTCAGCAAAGAAAGAACAGAATGAATGAATGAATCATAATTTCCCAAATCAAAAGTTACCAAAAAGAAAAAGAAAAAAAAGTGAGCATAACTTACTGAGAGTGTGAAGGAGTGAACTGAGGCAGAGAGAGAAACATGGATGTGAAGAATGGGTCGCGCCATTATTAGAACAACATTCAATCCTATGCTTATTTAATCCCAATGATTTTGTTAAGATTAAATCAAAATTTTAGTGATTTTTGTAATCTAAAAAACAAACAAAAAACAAAACATAAGCAAATATCTAAAATTGAGAAGACAAACATTTTGATAGAGAATCCCCAAACCCAAAACACAAACGAATCAAATCTAAACCTATCCAACAAAAAAACACAATTAAAAGTAACCTTTCATAGCCAAATCTGGAAACTGCGTTGTAATTTTATTTTTCCCTTCTCTATCAATTGTCATCAAACTCAATCAACTGTCATCTTCGATCAGTTTCCAACTTCATTCGCTCTGTACCATGCCATTGAGAAGAAAAGCATCCACAAAGTAACTTTTATTACAGCCTCTTTTTTTTTTTGGGTAACTTTTCTGTACTTTTAAAAAATGTCAATACTTTTTATTCAACCCAAAAATATGTTAACAGTATCTTTTTGATTCTTTGATTTGGCATGACCAAACTCCCAACTCTTCAAAATCACCATTTATCATCAACAATAAATTTCTAAAAAAAAAAATGCAGTTGTATTTGCAATTGACATGCATTCAGATTTACATAAACAAACCCAAATGCACAGCAGTAATTTATGTATTAGTCATGTTAAAAAATGTAAAGTTTGTTAATCATATGAATGCTTTCTATAAAATACAATAAAATTTCAATAGGAAATTACAATTTAATTGAGTGTGAAATCTACCACAAATAAACTCTAATTATATAAACGTTATATCATAAAAATTCTTATATATCTGTACAAATCTTCTTAACATAAATGTTATATCATAGAAGTTTAGCAATAAGTTGCTATTGTACCCTATTCAATTCTTTTCCCTATTCGATGCATTCTATTTAGTAGCCTTGTGAGGTTTATGAAGCATTTGGCAAACGTAAATGCTACTTCTATTTGCTGATTTTCAATGGAGTTGTCATTCTTTGATTTTCCCACAACAACATTTTTTATTTCCTGCAATGATCGACAATTTAATTAAATGGTGCATCAAAAAGTGTCTAAATATATGCATGCTGCTCAAACATCATAATGTTATTTAATGATCAATATCAAATCAAGATGAAGACATCCTAAGCAATAAAAGTTGTGTTTTGTTATATATTTTTGTAACATATACTTTTTATCTAGAATGAAAACATATAAACATTAAAAATACCAAGACAAAGGAAAAGGCAAAATATAGAAAAACTGTGAAGTTACAGACTTTAGATAAAATAAGATGGAAATTAGTTAGCATGCTATTTGATCCATTGATATCTGATTGGGTGCATGATCAAATACTCATAATTCAGTAGTTCGTAACATTGCTATTACTATTCAGTAAGGTTCAGAGTTTATGCTCTTTTACATATAAACATCCACAATAATAATCTCTAAGAAAATGCATTACTTAGTTTTTTTTTTTTTTTCTTTTTTTTAAACACATTTATTCACAATCTGCCAATCTTGCCAGTAATGTAGAATTTAAAGGTTGTCTCAACGGGAATGTGTCAAGTAAATTTTTATATTAAACAAATCAAACAAAAACACGTACACATTGCAAAATTCACCAATCATAGATAATTCAAAGGTTTTCCTAGATATAAGTCTCAAAGTAAATGAATTTAATGGGTTATAGCATGTTCTTATCTTGAAGTTAGCAAATATGACAAGCATAATATTCCTACGTCTGTTGAAAAGAGTAGATTCAGAAGTACTTCAAAGTGAAAGTCATGACAATTAGCCTTACTTATTATGTAATAACCTTCAAATATATTAATACGGATCATCAAACTGTTCCACTATTGCATTCCCAAACCCTACCCGTAAGTCGTTCTCCCTCTCTGCCTCTCTCTCAAAACCCTAAAACCCTAACCCTTAAGAACTCTCTCTATTACAGAGAAGAAATAGAACAGAGCGCAAAGCAGATTGGCAGGGAAGGTTTAAGAAATATTAGCATAACATTAAATTCAATACTTATCCCATTGAAACATTTCCTTAAAGCACCAAACGAAAAGTGACAATGTTTCGGTGTTTTTAAATGTAAATACAAAATCAACCACTTGTTAACAGAAGTATAAATTAAGAACCCGAAAAATAAAGGGGAAAATTTGTAAAAACTCATATATAAGTATATAACCTATATAGGCTCTTATAGAATCAAAATCCCATAACCTTGCTAGCAAGAAGAGTATTAATATAATATATACAAACATATATAAGAACCGTATATAGATTTAAAAAGAAACCAACTTGAACTAATTGATCTTAAAACCCAAAAATTCATACATAACCCAATTGGCAAATAATGGTCTTTTAAGAGAAAAAACCAGAAAAATTGCAGCAACCACTGTTTCAATATGTCAGGATAGTTAACAAACATGAACAACAAAAATTATTCAATAATCCTAAACAGGTAAATATCATAAAATTAGTATTTTAAAAAATTATTTATGAAACATTTAAAGAAACAAAAAAAAATGTAGATTTATAGAAATTAAACACCAATTCAATAATTAAAAAGAAAACACAAATAGAAAAAGTCCTCTCTTTTCGTGAATTACGCTTCTTCTCCTTGGTCAGTTGCAAAGAAATGCCGAATCGCTCGGCACGGCGGATATTCTTCTGAATATTGAAAGCCGGGGATCCACATCAACAACATCCCCTACTACAGGCAGCAGCTATGGTGCTCTTTGAATCCTCACCGTACTCCGCGTCGGAATCGACACTGGTTACAGAAGGCTGATCGGAAGCCTCATCGGTTGGTTCTTCCTCTTCTTCTTCTTCGAGACGATCGGGTGGGCGTGACGGCAGTAGTAGTAGTGTCGTCGTCTAGGGTTTGTTTAGGGTTTTCTTCTGTGGTAGTAGTAGAGTTGAAGTTGAGTTGGTCTGATGAATCGGTGGCCACTGTGTGAGAGAGTCGAAAATTGCATGAGAATGGCATCTCTGATCTCTTACTTCTTTCTCATCTAAGTTTTGGATTTTGATTTTGGGGGAAGGATATGGTTTTGATTTTTGGGTTTTTGAGAAGAGAGAGGAGTTACGAGTTTCTCTTCTTTCTCCTTGAAACGTGTCGCCATTGTTGGGATCTCTCGCTCTCGGTCTCTCTATTAGGGTCTTGGGCGCGCCTCATCTCTCTCTTCTTTCTCCGTGTACCAATCTTTCTTTCTGTTCTTTTTTTTTTAAGTGGTCAGTTTCTTTCTTTTTTATACCAAGAGGCTCCAAAACAGTGTTATAACACAGTGAATCATTGTTTTTTCTCGTTTTTTTTCAAACGCACCGTACGATATTTCAAAGAATAAGTTGTATACATGTAAGTTTTTTAAGGGGTCATTTTTCCTAACGTGGCAGCACCTCGTTAAAAGCTTCTGCTTTTATATATAGTACTAGTCGCTAACCCATGCTATCCACAGAAATCTACCTATTTGTGAGGTAGATTAAAATAATTTAATAAAATTTAAAATTGCTTAAGAAACTACACCATTTGCTCTTGTATGGCTTCAATTTGTGTTACAATTTCAGATAATGCAAAAAAATAACTCAAAAATTCAGATATTAAAAATTCTAAAAGACTAAAAAATATTAAAGAATCAGATGATTCACTGCTTAGGAATTATTGAAACAAAAATATATACGACCAAATAATAGAGAAATATAAGAGAAAGATGAGTTACATTCAAAAGAATAATTTCAATTATTGCAAACTTTTTTATCTTGTAAAAAAAAGGCTAAAGAGAGTCTGGTGGTTCATATACGAATATTACTTTTAAAAAAATACATGAAAAATCATAAAATAATTTTTTTAATAAAGAAGAGGAGAAGAAAATAACATAAGAAGAGTTCATATCTCTACTCAGCTTTTATAGTGTTCATGATTTATTCGCCATTATTCTTTTGCTTGAACTACCCTTATTGCTTGGTGTCACGACCCTAATATACCCAATTCTATGTTCTGCCATTGTTTTTTATCCTTCCTTTGAGCGTGTGAGGTTGAGAGACACTTGCTGGTCTTTATATATGCCATGTAGAATATGATAAGTTTGGGGATTTAGATAGACTCAATCTTTCTAACAACTTTTGAACTTCACGCTTAAGATTTCAATTAGTATTGGGAAAATTTATAAATTAACAATGTTTGAGTTTAAGTTCGAGTTTGAGTTTGAGTTTAACTTGGACTTGTTAGAAAAATAGCACTACTTGTTAAGTTTGAATTAAATAAAAATAATTTTGTTTTAAAAAAAATGATAATGATGAGTTTGAGTTTAAGTTGGACTTGTTAGAGAGATAGAGTTTCACTTCTTGTTAAGTTTGGACTGAACAAATATAATAATTGTGAGAGTTTCTGAGGTTTCGATTTTATATATATATATATATATATATATATATAAAAAGTTAAAAACTATTATAAAAAAGTAAATAAAGTAAAACACTAACTAAAACGTATTGCTATAAAACACAAACTGAAAAGTTTATAGTGCATTCTAAAAAATAAATAAAAAATTATAGTGAAACATTGAAACGTATTGCTACAGTATATTTATATATATACTGATGAGGTATTTTACTTTCAATTTCTATTTTGACATATGGGACATGCGCATGCATACAAAAGATTTACTCTCTTGCACCATATACTTATCACGTCAGAAACTGGATCATGCCAAATATAACTGAATCCGCTTTTCCACATTGTTTGACTTGGATATATTATTTTTGTTATAGAATTTTAGTTGAAGTGGAATTCCCAAGCTCTTGAAACATATATCTAAAAGAGTTTTACTTTAACTAAACTATTGTAACACTTGATAAAATAATTTCACGTTAAAGAGAAATAATAAATATATAAGATGTAAAATTTAAAATAAAAAGAATAGTGGTGACATGGAAAATTATAAGAGTTTCAGAGGTTTCAGTTATATATATATATATATATATATATATATATATAGATTAGATTAGATTTCTCCTAGGCCAACAAGTAATTTATTGTGTTTCTAAATTCCTAAGAGCCATATCTAACTTTGGTCAAATTAAGTAAATGTATTTAATATTAATTTTTGTTCACCTATGCTTGGGAGGTTGTTCCAAGCTCTATTCAAGCCTTTGGCTGAATCTAATAAAAAAGCAGACTGTATTTTTAGAATTTTAAAAAAAAAACTTGTGTTATTTAGAAGATGGATTTCTTCTAAATTATCTCTTATCCCTTGGGTGGATTCCTTTGGGTAACGAGTATCGGTTTTCGTATCTTTGGGGTGGTGTTAATCTGTATCCCATAGAATGGGGAGCCAAAATAATTCTATATCCTTGGTTAAATTCCTTTGGGTGGTGTTATTTGTATCCCTTTAGGTTTACTTTGATGGTGAGCTTATCTATCCTCTAAATTATTGAGTGTTTTTCTTATCCCATAAAACCAGAAAATATAAAATATTTTTATCCAACCTATTTACATTTATCATATCGGTTAAGTTTGGGCTGCCCCTTACGAATCTGGTATCAAAACCGATCAAAATCAAAGAGAGAGAGAGAGAGAGAGAGAGAGAGAGAGATCTCTAACTTAGATCAAACCCATCAAAATCACAAAGAGAAAGAGAGCAAATTGAAGAGAGATTTGAGAGTTTAGTGACAATAAATCATAGATCAAACATATCACCACCATCTTCTTCTTTATCCGCTCATTCTTCCACCATCAACAAAAAAACCCCCCAAAATCTGTCAACCATTAGTCCACTAGCAACAACTTACCCTACAACCTAAATATGACCCACCACCCTAACTGATCAACAACTTGCGAATCCAATTGCCAGTCCCATCACCTTCACTAATAAAAAATCTCCATTATCATTTAAACTCCAAAAACCAAAATCACAAATCTAGAAACCTAAATACACCCACCAAAAATCAAACCCTGAAAACCAAAACCCATTCACAAAAATCATTGCTCTTTGGTAAATTATGGCTTCTGTGGAGTTTTCCCCACCTTGAAAAGATTGTTTATGGAGGGAGAGTGGGAGGAAGAGAGAGAGGGAGAGAGGTGGATGAAAAGAACAAAAAAAAATCCCAGATTTTTTCATGTGAGGGCAAATGAAAAGATAATGAAATTTAAAAAAAAAATTAATTTAATTAGATTATATGTTTGTTTTTTTAATTTAATTTATTTTTTGTTTACATATTTGGATGTGAATTTTTCTAATTAAAATGCTAACGTAACATTTTTAAAATGCCAGCGATGCACTCTGTTTGCCACATAGAATTTTCCCATTATTGAGATGACGGTAGAGACCAAAATAATAACACTTTCGATTTTCTAGGACCAACGTAGGTGCTCCAAAAAAGTGAAGACCGAAATGGAAATTGGCTCAAAATGTAAGACCAAAAATGCATTTTCACCAAAATTCAAAAATCCCATATGTGGAAGAATAGTTGAACTTACAAAGAATAAGTGTATAAATCTTATGAACCATCATTGTTGGAATGAGTAAATCATCCACCAGATTGGCAGCTTTATACATCTAATACATATATATATATATATATATATACATATACATATACATAGAGAGAGAGAGAGAGAGAGAGAGAGAGAGAGAGAGTTTAATTACAAAATTGGTTGTAACCTAAGGTTAGAATCTTACTCTATAAAATAAACATTACTACATATTTTGAACATCTAATTATTGAATTGAATGTTCTTTACGCTCTTAATACACATGTCAAATTTTCTGTCAATCAGACATTATTTACTATATATTCTATAAGCTTATATTTTATACATAATTTTAAACTACAAAAATTTGCAAATTAAACAACTTATTAATGACATATCTATTGATCTTTAATTTTTTAGAAATTTTGCAATCATGGAGGATATACATATATATATATATAATAAAAAAAACCTGCATTACAGACCTACTTTAGTCCTACCCATCTCCAAGCAACCACAATAAGCATGATCAGAAATTGAAATGCTTATAGAGTAAATATAAAAAGCTGTGAAAGCATTTCTTTATGCTTATAGAGTAAATACAGTGAGCAAATACATAATCTATACAATGAGCTATGTGTTATGTGGTTATCAAGTATAAAATTGAAGAAAAAAAAACCAAAAGTTCAAATTCAGCAACAAAATCAAGGCGAACCTCTCCTATCTAGTAAGATTAGTAAATATCATAGCGTTGCAACTTGGTTTTTGATAATGGAAAATTCTAATAATGTACTAAATTGCTAATGGATATTAATGGCCTAGTAAGCCTAAATACACATGAGAAAAAAATGAGATGACCAATGGTATTTATAACCAACAGGCACAAAGCATGAAATTGACTTAAACTATTGCAAGAGTTAGTTAGACATTTATTCAAACACATGGTTTGCATGTTCCAAAATGGGAATGAAAATAATGTTCTGCAGCATGAATACACCAAAAATTACAACCAAGACAAACTAAGCACACTAAAATTGAAAAAATGATCAACTATCCCAAATTAGCAAGAGTGAAGAAAAAAGATTTGTAAATGCAATGCAATCTGCTTGTTTACCTGCAAGAATGCCTGCTGTGCTGCTTCTCTCTCATGCTCTCTCTTACATCTGGCCTTAGGGACAACCTTTACTTCCACTCACCTATAATCAAATTAGATATAAGAAGAGATTTATGACAAAATTTGGTTCAAGCATTTCTTCAAATACTTAGAGGGGAATTGAGAAACCAAAGGGAAAAATTGATCTGAAAACCCCAAAAATAGATAATGGAAAAGCCTTAAGAGAGAGAGAGAGAGAGAGAGAGTGGAGAGAAGGTACATGTGAAAGAGAAGGTTTCTTAGGTGAACTACGTGATCAAGCTTGTGAGAAGTGGCTGATGCTCTTCTCTCTCACACACGCGCGCACACACACACACAACATGCACATATTTATACACTTACATTTCACATCCCATATTTTTAATTATAGTATTGGGGTATCAATTATAGTATTGGGGTCTTTTGGATACCCCAATGCTATATTTGAGTTTGGACTTCCCACAATTTCAATATATATATTTTTCCTTCGGATTTTAGGATTGGTTAAAAGTCCAATTATGCCAACTCTTAACCCCACCAACAAACCCAAATATTCAAATTAGGTTTCATTTGGTGATCAAGAAAAAGAGAGAGGGGGGGGGGGGAATAATTTGAAATTCTGAATGTTTTATACATATAAATGATTTGATAGTTGGGAGAGGAGGGAGGGAATTTGCAGACTAGCAGTGTGAGGGGGTTGTATATAGTAAGTTAACTAACGTTTCAAAGGATTATGAAAAATAGCATCTCGAGTTTTAGAAACTCGAGATCCATTTAAAAATCAAGTGTTAGAAACTCACTTTCCAATTGCTGTGCAGTTGCTGACTCAGATTAAATGCCACATAGATCTCAAGTCTTAAAGACTCGATTTCTACATAATAAAAATCGAGTCCTAAATACTCGAGTTTTTGAGGGAAATAAAATGGTATGCTCAAAGATATCAAGTCTTAAATTAAAAATTGCATAAAACTCGAGTCTTATAGACTCGAGATTTGCTGGGAAAAATTTTATAAACACAGCTACACACATCAGTTATAAACACAGAGAAAAGTTTTATCAGCCCTCACTCTCTCACCCATACACTCAGCCTCACTAACTTACTGCCTCACTCACCCATAACTCTCACACCACATTGCCTCTCACTCACCACATTGCCTCTCTCACTACTCCTCCCTCTCAACAAATTCAAATCTGAGGTAAGGGTATTTTGATTTGATTGTCATTGTAATTGAGTATTATTTGTTATTGGGTGTGGGTTAAAGAGTTTGACTATTTATTTGATAGATAGTTAACATAACTTAGTTAAGATACCAATATTGTGAATTATAGAACTTTGTTTTGTTAGTGTTAATTTTTTGAGTATTTATTTGCATGGTTTTTGTTATCAAAATTTTATTATCATGAATGGGTAGTGAATGAATTGTAATGAATGGGTATGAAATGGGTATATAATCATGCCCTTTGAATGGGTATGCAATTGGTATGTAATAAAATGAGTGACTTATTCCCTTCGAATAAATTGTAATGAAATGGGTATGTAATTCATGCCCTTTGAATGTGTAATGAAATGGCTTTTTTTTATTGGGTATGAAATGGGTATGTAAATGTTATGGGTATGTAATTAGATAAAATGTTGTATACTTTTACAAGGATTTTGGCTTTTTTTTTTTTTTTTTTTTGTATTGGGTATGAAATGGGTAGTCTTAGCAAGACGGAAAAAGGATTTGGGTATGAAATATGTAACGAATGTGTAATGAAATTCATATCCTTTGAATGAATTGGAATTTGTACTTGGTGTAGTTTGACTAGATAAAATTTTTTTTAACTAACATTGTAACTTGACTCTAACAGGTTCACAATGCCTGAAATTGATATAATCCTATACCACGGTGGTCCGCTTAAGAATGCCAATGTGAACAAGGGATTGCCATTTGAAGGGCCGGGTATGAAGTTCTATTATACCCAAATTGATCGTAGGTTGAAGACACTTGATGAATTGAAAATGATAGTTATGGATGAATTGTGTGCGAATCCTACCATACACAACATACAAATTACTTATTGTATGCCACATGAAGTCCTGAAGCATTGGATTAATTACAAGTATATGGTGATAGAAACAGACAAACGTGTAAAGATGATGTTTGACAAGTTGGAGAGAATACCTAAAGCAAATGGTATTGAGTTGTACATACAGTTGGAGCCGCGCGCAGAAGTTGGTATCGAGGAAATCCCACGAACAACCACAAGTTTACAAGTTACAGTTCTGGATGCTCAATATGAGTATTCTACACATGTAGAGAATGATGATGTTCATGTCGATGATGATGATGACGACGATGATGATGACGACTATGTTGATGATGATGATGATGATGATGACGACTATGTTGATGAGACTACTGCCATTAACGGTGAAGATTTTGTCGATAAAGATGAGTTTGAAAAGAGGATTGAATGAGGGGACTTTGAGACTTTGAGAGGGACATTGATGACGATGAGACATTAGACGATAGTCAACCTGATGCAGACAATGTTATTAGTGTCCAAAACATTATGACCACAATCCCTGCCTACGCACCTCCTACCTTGTCATTTTCTGGATCGGGTTGTTCATTCTATATTTACCTAATGTTTACTATCTTGTCTCCTAACGTGATTAGTCTACGTTTTTCAGGCATGCTTCCATGGACGTCGTTTTTGTCGTGCAGACCGCCGATCTTAGGAAAAGTGACTACGTTGTATCGACACAATTAACTTTTTGGTTTTTGTTGAATGTACTTGTAATTCTCTATCCAATGTACCTCTATGAAGATTGTGATTTGAGTAGTATGGTTAGAACTGCAAATTAAGCATGGTTGGACATGTTTAGAATGTTGATATATTGAGAATGTCATTTGCTGTGATTTAAGTGCATTTACATTGTAAAACTATGTTTATGCAAACAGCGTAACAGTTTCTATAGTTTAGTGCCTATTGAGAATGCATTTTGATGTAATTTAAGTGCATTTACATTCTCAGCTTCTCTGCCTCTCAATGAGTGTTTGTGGATTACATTCTCAACTTCTATATCTCTGTTTCTCAGCAGGTGTGTGCACACATTTCAGTTTCTGGTTTGCCTGCATGTTCAGGAAAAAAAAATTCCCAGTAGAACTTGAGTTCCACTAGTGTGAACACTCCAAAAACAGAGCACCCTCTCTACCTGGTTTGCCTGCACATCTAGGGGGAAAAAAAAAATTTCCCAGTGGAACTCGAGTTTCATAGACTCGAGTTCCACTAGTGTGAACACTCTTAAAACAGAGAATCCTCTCTGCCTAAAACAGAGTATTTTTGCAAATGGTTTTTTTTTTTTTTTTATGCTTGTTGGAACTCGAGTTTCAAAGACTTGAGTTCCTCTCATATATATATATATATATATATATTTAAATCTTGTTTTTTTTTCTCTGTACATATAAGCTTTTTTCCTAATTAGATGCTTACTGGAACTCGAGTTTTAAAGACTCGAGTTTTTCTCTTCTTTTTTTTTTTTTTAAATCTCGCTTTTTTTTTCTTTTGTACATATGAGCTTTTGTTCTTAGCTAATGCTTTTTTTTTTTTTTTTTGTTGCTTATTGCTATTTATGGTGGGTATATGTTTTCGTAGTGACGGAGTCAGAATTGGAAGTGCGGGGCTGAACTATTGTGTCAAGATAAACTCAAATCACAAATAGACACTACCCTAAAAATGAGAGGAATATATATATATATATATATATATATGTGTGTGTGTGTGTGTGTGTGTGTGTGTGTGTGTGTGTGTGTGTGTGTGTGAAAATATAAATTTTAATTTGCTTATTCTAAAGTAAGTCATATACATATACACAAATTATCAACTTTAATATGTATATATTATCAATGTTGCATATATTATCAACGAAATTGCATATATTATCAACCAAATTGCATATATTATCAATGTTGAATGACTTGAATGCAGTAATAGGATTTGAAATTGAGCTAAAAATTAGGGGTCCCATTATTTACTCACAAAACTTACTATGTAATTATTTCATTCTATTGCAATTGTATATCAACACTAAACTCCGCCACTGTGTTTTCGAAAATAAAAATAAAACACTCGGGAAGGCAACTGTATATAGAGAAGAAGGTAGCACATTAAGTAAAATCAAAGCTTCGAGAGCTCTCCAAGACCTCTCTTGTTTGTCCGGTCCCTTAATGAAGGAAGGCACTTCCACGCATACAATCCGTAACATACGGCATAACAGGATGAAGCAATCGTAGCCCATTGTCAAGACATAACCAAGTGTGTCTCGAGCAAAACTCCTGTTAGTCTCAAACCTTGGATCACTCCCAGCAAAGAAAGGCTGAATTGCTTCAATAAAAACATCACACAGTTGGTATTGTCACCATGAATACATGGTATTTGCTACATTTGAGAATTTATACGACTTCAAAGCCGTAATAGTTTTGAATATGGCTCTATTCAATACTGAGAGTATCCATTGACAGCTAAATGACAAGTCATCCGGATTTACATTTGTGGGCAGAACATAATCATCCCCAAGCTTGGTCATAGCAAATCGTACAGCATTCCACAATTTATTACACTACTGACGATACCCCATCCTCTAGCCTCTTATAAAGACCTTCCAAGGATATCCCATTTATTACTTCAAGCGGATCAATGACCTTTCCCAAGGACCTAGACATCTTGCACCCATGTGCATCATGAATCATGGGATGCAAATAAACCAGCATAAAGTTTAAGGTACTTCAATCAGATCACACTAGCACAACTCTCGCATAGCTTATAGTCTACCAAACCATGACCACAGATTCATTACCTTTGCAAGGTAACAAACACATTGGCTCTAAAGCCAAACATGAGTATGCATGCACCACAATGAGTGAAGCAGCATAGTCTTCTATTTCCTTAACGACTCTTGCTCAACCCATGATATGCTTCCTTCCTTCATGTCCATGAGTTTCTATGTGGTTGGCATGGATGGAAAGTGCCGCACATGTAATCACCCCTCTCAAGGATCAAGGGCCTAACACTGAGAAATTGCTTTGAAAGTTTTATAATACAAGTGATGTCAACGATGTTGCTCTGATCTTGATAGGCTATGTTAGTTAATAGTTATGAAAAATACTATTTCTATATTATTTCTTATGGTACCACCCCTTCCCCTCTTAGCCAGAATACTTTCCCCTCCTCTTACATGACGGAAAATAGTCGTCTTTTGAAAACTAATTTTTGAGGGTAAAAATTACCATCAGGCATTAAGACTAGTCCATAATGTTGGTTAGTTAAAGATGTAGCCCTCCTAATCAAAACCTTCCTAGCACTTCTAGCAAAATGTGTGTGTGTGTGTGTGTGTGAGAGAGAGAGAGAGAGAGAGAGAGAGAGAGAGAGGGTTTATTCGTCCAATAATAGTATTAGAATGGCAAGGTTGTCTTCTTTTCACCTTATGCGTACAGTAATTATACAGAAGTTGACCCCAAAGAATTACAATGGCTATTAACTGTAATATTACAACAATATTGTTGGGTTGTGGACTGGAATAATGGCACCAATCCAAATTGCAGTGCTATATATAAGCAAGACACAATTCCAGAGGCACTGGACTGACATGACAACTAGGGACAACATAATATGTGCATGCAAGTCTATTTCCTTCAAGACAATTCTTCAGTAGGAAGGAACCTTGAAGATAAACTAAGACCACATGATCCACAATCATACGTGGCGATGCTTGGGAGTCAAATCTAATATACAACCAGCTTTCTTACTACATGTCAAAATTTGCAGCAAAGTGAGCAGCTAAACCTAACTATATTGTATCTGCAGTATCAGAACACTTATTCCAAGCTTGAATTGGTGAAACCACATGCAATCTCTGATCTTCAAATTTAAGAGCACTGGCATGTATACTCATGACCAATGAGCAGGAATCCGAGCATTGACCAATGAGCAGGAATATATTATGCAAAAACGTCACCCTCAATGAGGTGTAAATATATCTATTTCCACAGACCTCTAATTGGTCCAAAGAAGAGATTATGATGACAACAGGCAATAACAAGTACATCATGTTCCCATTTGATTGAATAAGAAATATATCCAGCAAGATATGGTACATGAACCATCCTCAAATATAAAATGATTAGAATCTCGTTCCTGTTTGGAAAACAAATGCAGCAAGCTAAAGAGAAATAACTAAAGTGAGGCTAGAGGCCTATCAACATTATTATTCTCCGCTTCATATGTTCGTTGGCTCAGGACTTGTTCAGTATGTCCAACAGTGAGTTATGTGTTCCTCATGCCGCAATGGAAGTTTGTCATCAGGGTAGAAGTTTCTTGTAATCTTGTCACTCCCTCAGAATTTATCTGCAAGAACATCAAAGACCAAGGGGTTTCAGTCAATTTGTGAGCATGTGAATGGTGAAAAAGAATCTACTTGAAATTGCTTAGCACAAATCTTACAATTACAGTTCAAACAACACCACCGCTAGCACCATCACGTGCAATGGCAAGGGAAACAGCCTTAACCACTAATTGCTGCAGTAAGGCACCAAAAATACGTGCTTAGAGCCTAAAAAGCACAGCAAAAAATAACAGTTTTGCCCTTGTACCATCCTTACACACATGAAACCTGTTGTAATAAGTAATGACAAATATAAAGAAAAGAAATAACTGTTATCATGACTTTTCCTATACTAATTTTTTTTTTAATCACATTCGACCTTTTCAGATACAGCCAAGGGGGAAATAATAAGGCAAAAAAAAAAAAAAAAAGTTGTCATGTTTATTACTTCTCCCTGATTGTAACCTTCAGTTGTTTACTGATGTAAGCATAATAATGAGGTCACATCTCACAGAAACTTGAAAGAATTTTATCATCACCTCGAAAGGCATTAACTAATTTCGCATTTACAAAGATCAAGACCTACATACCTCAGCTTCATCCTTGGTCATTCCTTCTTTCCATGCTTGATCAAAAAACCCATATAAATAGCTAGATCCAGATCCTGTGAAACACAACGTCAAACCGAAAGCTCATGCAAAAATATAGCACTGAAGTTGATATGTGGGAAATGGCATCATAAAGAAAACTTTACCCAACATACATTACAAAAACACATAACATATACACGAATTTTATTGTGTTAGAACCAATCCTGATAGAAAGATAACAATGTCATATAATATGGCACATATAAACCTATTCCTAAAAGATCATGAACAATGAAGCTCTCACCCTAGGTAAGAAGGCCAAGAAGGGGGAAATTGAATTTTTAACCTTAGGTTGTTTAGATTTTTTAAGAGCTGCCCTGTTAAGCCACACGTGTAATAGGCTCAATTAATTGGAAATCTTCAATCACCAAGGAACTGGATTCTAAAAACAAATTATTTTCTATTCCTAATTTGTCTCAGGAAAACAGGAACTAAACTAACATATCCAGCATGTATATATCTACTTTACAACGACAATTTCAACCATATAAAGTTATTATTTTTTTCAATAAGAGTTAGCAGAGAAAAATAAATATTTTACCTCCCCTTGATCACCATTTTTTAGTTTTTCAAGAAAGGCATCAAGTAGAACCTTGAGCGAATCACTTTCAAAGAAGTACCACCCATCATTTCCATAAACCTGAAGTAAAATACACCTTATTTATGTCAAATACAACTAAGTCCCATAAATGTCCTTGCTTTAGCAAAAACAGAAAAGAAATAAATAAAAATCCACTTTCAGGAGCTCTTTCACAGTTTCTTTAACCAATTGATCACAAAATCCAAACTGACGCATATGCTCAAGCGCCCCATCCATGCGTGTAACTTGCGAAAGAGAACCAAAGAAAACAAGCATTTTGACAAAATTTGCCCATTTGCTTGTTTCTTTGGTTCTCTTTTGCAGGTTACACACATGGATGGGGCCCTTAAGCATATGCGTCAGTTTGGATTTTGTGATCAATTGGTTAGAGAAACTGTGAAAGTGCTCCTGAAAGTGGGTTTTTATTTATTTCTTTTCTGTGTTTGCTAAAGCAAGGACATTCATGGGATCCAGTCCTTCAAAGACTCCAATGTCATATTCACTGTCTTAGTCAAGGTTCCTATCTGCAAACAATGATTTTTTCATATATAAGAAAAGCAAGAGATCTTGGCTTGGCACACTTGTGATATATAATTCTTGTTATTTAACTTGTAAATAGAGATACAACCCTAGGATTGACTGACCATCACACCAAATTTGCCAGTTCTGCCTCAGCATCTAGCACCTGCTCTGCCTTGATTGCAGGTGACTTGGGCTGTTCATCTATACCAGCTCTTGGTGTCTCAGAATCTGGCATTGGAGGAGGGGATGGAGTTTTCTGTGGAGATCCTATCAAGCCAACTGTAGCATAAATGCATAATTGTCTTGTTTTATGTGAATGTATTCATCGACTGAACTGATGACGCAAGGGTGTAGAAAATAACCTTACTAAGGGAAAGAGAAACTAACAAACACAGATAGCCAAGGTGATTGTACTACTAGGCTGGCCAGCATTTTGAGCAAGACAGAATTGGTAGCCAGTACAGGTGACATTTTGGCCACCTGGCTGATACAAAATGATATTCATAACTTTGGATCAATGTATTTTCTCCAAGAATTTATTCTCTCTCATGAAATTTCCTCAAACCTAAAATGTCTCCTCAAAGAATGATATTCAGGAAAAAAAAAACTAAAGATGAGGAGCAAAGGATTTAATAATATTCTCATTCAGCAACATTTGCTCTACAAATAAAAACCTCACATAACATTTTCTTCTCAATTCTTAATTTCTCTTTATTTCAATCTTTCCCAATTTGAAAAGGCATCATGGCATTAGTACATAGCAGTTGAAGCAACCATCCAGAAAACAGCAAAATTCAAACAGTTAGAGAAGTTAAAATATAGTCTCAGCTGAGAATTAATACAGGCACTGTTGAGGTATTCTCAAAGAAATTTTGAATTAGTGGCTTCATGTCAAGGACATCTTCTAGTATCCATGTATCACCCATCTTTGGAAAAGTATTATAAGCATGACCCTGACAAATTTTGTACAAGAGCTTGATTGCTTTTAACTGTAATTAAAAAATTTTAGAACCCTAACTATAGTAGTATTAACCTTGGAACTATCCATATCTCCCTACACTAGGGCAAATGGAATTTCCTTACTTCCTCGGTATGGAAGGTGGATGGTGCCCCAATAATTGGATCCAAGCATATCCCCACCCCTACTGTTTTGTTATTAATTAGTGCAAGGCATTCATACTCCCTAAAAAGTGTTGTGTTCCTATTGAAAAAAGCGATTTTGGATGCCATCTATGGTAAGGAAATTCTAATAGATTTAACGTCAGTGCACTATAACCTAGGAAGCACGGACACTGATACAATTATGGGTGCGACACAGTGACACAAGCAATTTCTGAAAAATTATAACATGACACGGGTACGGTGACACGTGCAATTTCTGGATAAATATCAAAGCTGAAATTTTTGTTCTAGACTAATAAATTATTAGTTATCCCAAAAACTTAAGCCATTACGAAATGGTGATCCAACTGAAATTGCATTTAGAACACAACTAAAACAATCCTCACTAACTTTTTTCAAAGCAAGCATGTAAGGGAGAGCTTTTTAAATAACCTGACACAAAGCAATATTCACAATCTTTTGGAAAAATAAATTCAATTAATCAAGAAAATGAAGGAGTTGCACTTACTTCTTTTGACAGTTTCTCAACTTCAGACTCATGATGATCAATTGCATCCACTTTTTTTCCCCATAGCCCAAGAAAACCGGTCTGGAAGAGAGAACACAGGTACAATTGGGTTAAAAAAAGTGATAAATTTGAACACTGATAAGGAACAAGCTACTAGAGACCTATCAAATTGCGTTGAAGTACCTTAATGAAAGGCCTCTAAGAACTATTTCTAGTATATTTATTTTGGTAGTAAACAAGCCAGTTCTGCAATTTTTTCTTCTTCTTGACCAGCTTGTCAGGATTTGTTTGCATCATATACCACCTGCATATCACAGTCAATACATAGTAAGTCAGAACAGACATAATCACAATAAGATAACTTAAGTGCATGCTAATAAAAAAAGATGATTGCATAACTTATTTTGCTAGAAACCACAGATCCCTAAAACAGTAAACTCACTAGCAACAGTTCACAGTCTCACACCAGCTACTCAAACAAATGAATTTAAAGCATGCCAGCAGTTCATGGCTCCTTAATACCACCAAGTAGCACCATACTGAACACCCATGCAGCAGACCCAAAAAGCCAAATCCCCACCATTTTGCTGGCACGGGAACCTCCACTTACTAGCACCAGCTTTAACCCCTCCTCATTCTTTGCCATGCCAATCCCCGCGGTGCTTGACATTTTTCTAAAGGACCCAACATAATCACCCTGCTAAAATTATATTTGCAAACATGTTTATTATTATTTTTGGTATGGGATTTGATAGATCCAATCAAAAACTAATTTTCCCAAAAGATTAACAACAACAGCAGCAACAAATCCTTTCAAACGTTGGCTATTAGATCCTATTACCATGCCATAAACAAGGTAGTTAACAAACCTCTTTTTCAAGGTTCACCAATTTTGCATTTTTTAACCCTCATATAATGTTTGGGCGGGGGAGGAGGCTGCGGGGCATCATCCTTAGGCTCATCATCGTGCTGCAAAAACATTAGATGCATACAATCAATATTCGGTGTAATGATAAGAATAAAGTGAACTACAAAATATATCATTACATTGTAATTAATGTTATCATACCATAAAGCTGCCTTGGTGTCCTATTTTGTGTCCACCTGTCGTGCTCTTCTAGTGCGTTGCAGTCTACCTCGTGGGGGTGAGGAATGATGAGGGGGATGCTCATCTGGTACATCAGTATGTGGTTGTAGAGTGTCAATCCCAACCAGAGGTCCTAGAGGGTCAGATGAGGATGACGTAGGTGGGTAATGATGCTCTATGTAGAGGCTAGGAGTGGCTGCACTGGAGCTGGTGGATGGGTATGAGGATGTCTCGGGGTGCATAGGAGGGGTCAAATGCAAATCAATACCAAGATCAAAATTGGGCTGCAAAGGTGGGGTGGGTGAAGGGACCGAGCTGAGGAGATGCATCTACCATGAGTGGAAGGACCTCGAACTGAGGAGATGCATCTGGGATGGGTGGAGGGACCTCAAGCAGAGGAGATGTGTGCAGGATGGATGCAAGTATCTGAGGACTAGTTACAACTCGAGGGGCTGTTGCACGCCAACCACGGCCCCTAGCTAAACTTGTGCTTGGGCTTGCTATAGTAGGCCGACCACGGCCCCTAGCTGCGCTTGTGCTTGGGCTTGCAGTAGCACGCCGACCACGGGTCGGTGTACTTAGGGATGCTGCACTTGTGCTTGGGGTTGCAGTAGCTACTGATTCAGTCTTATGCCCATTGTTTGCCTATCCATTTGTTGCAGGACCACCACCAAGCCCAGCCACATTTTTTACGACACGCCAGACATAGTTGTATTCTCGACTACCTACAGGACGCATCTCCAACAGTGCTAAATGGCTTTCAATCTGAAACGGAGAAAGAATCAGTACAATAAGATTTGAGACATTTATGTATCAAATATAGAATGGATAATATAGTACTTATTAATCTACTCAACTAAGAACTAAAAGTTTTATTAGAATACTATATGTAACAAAAAATCTTTTTAATTGGATGTCAGTCAGGTCAAACCAAATTTGCTGAAAAAAGAAATGAATTGATTCTACGTTCGTACATGTACTGAAGAAAAAACAAAACAGGCAATGAAATCTAATTAGAACACATTACCATTATATCTAATTTAGCGCTGTTGCGGTTGACATACTTTCGAGTGACCGGATGGTACCAACGGTAATAGGCATGATCGCAGGGCATCTCACCAGTTTAAGGAGGTGCATGGCAAAGTCGTTGTTGTCTCATATCCCATGTAAGGATATACGGTCCATGCTTCTCCCTCCAATTGTTTTCCACCTTCCCACGCAAGTCTATTCTATACAATCTATCATCGTACACAACATGGTCGGGCAGCTCCTATGCCAACCCAAACTGTCGAAGGACACAGTCTGGGTGGTGTGTCTCTACTATGCCAAAACACACAAGTGGCACCCTTGCCGTCCACATATCCCTCTCTGCAATGCAGAAGTCAAGAAGGCCGAAGTCTATCTCATATGGCTGCCACATAATCTACAATAGGAACAAAAAACAATTTTCATAACATCTTAAAATGTGAAACAAGGGAAAATATATAGATAAAGGGAAAAACAAAAATTAAAACAGAAAATATGTAAAAGCAATGATTTTAACATATTCTTAAGGAAAATTAACATAACCAAACAGAATTTTTGTATATTATTACCTGGTCTGGCTGCATTCTAACTAATTGCTCGCGATAGTGGATTAACGCCGTGCCGGATGGCCTACTCTCGGGCTTGGCACCCACACCCACCTACAGTTATGAGCAAATAATATAAGATAAGATAATACCACTTAGTTACTAAGAAGAGTACATTGCATAACACACTAAATATCAGAAAAATACTTACATAAATGCAAGTGGAGCTTTTGGCCATAGGCCATAATCACATCCAGGTGGGGAGTTTATCCTCGGGCACAAGAATGGCAACCGCGCCCATGCCCAATACTGGACCAATTGCAAGGCCCCACCAATCTGCAATGCCTCTTTATCGCTTTCCTGGCATAACTCTCTATACAACCATGTCAAGCAACCACTACCCCAACTATACTGTGGTGGATCACAAAGGTTCCACAGGAACTCCAAGAACATCAGATGCACCTTATCTCCCGACTTGTCCATGAAAAGCTTATCCCTTAGTAGCGCTAAAATATAGTACCAGGCATACTGATGTATCTGAATCTCCGTTGCATCATGAGGCAGTGGCTCTGCAATGCGCTCAACAAGGCGGCTGATGAGAATTCTTTGCCCCACCAAAGTTTTGTTGTCATTCACCGGAACTCCAAAACCAAGCAACTCCACGCACAGTTGCCTCCAATCCCCATCCACCACAGCAGTCGGCCCAACCAAGAACTCACCGTCTTTAGGAAGTCTGAAAATGACCTTCATATCTTCTAGGGTGATTAACATCTCACCATGTGGAAGATGGAATGTATGAGTCTCCGGCTGCCATCGCTCAACTAAGGCCGATATTAGGCAATGATCTATCTCTCTGGAAAGGGACCTAAACAATCCTTCTAGCCCTACCAACTTGATAATGTCAATCACCACATTATCTTGCATCGTTATGTTTGCCATCTCCTTAGCGCAACCACAGCACGTAAGTGGGCCCGGGTCCTACAAAATCGATAAAAATTATAGCAGTTGTTAGAACTAGATATACAACTTTGAAAGAACTTGCTAAAAGTCAAAGACAACGTAAAAATTAAAGTGGTTGTTAGAACTAGATATTTCACCTCGCCATTCCAAATGTCCTCTGATCGATGATTTGGTTGTCGCGTCAACAATGAAGGATCTTCTGGACCAGGGTGCACGATCTCTGGCTCCTCATCGATCTAAGGCTCCATACTGCAAAGTGTGCTACTGTGAGATCATTAATAGTGTGGGGGCAAAGGAATGCTATTCTACATGCAAGGAAAATCTATACTAAAGAGCAGCTTATTGGCATTATTTAAAAAAGGATGCTAAAAGAAAAGCAAGAAGAAGTACATCTATAACTCAGGTTTAAATAGAGTACTCTGCTATAATTAGGGATTCAATCCAGCCTTGATCTTTTCTATTCCTATGTTTACCTATTCGTTTGAGATAAGCTGAGTGGTACTGAGTTTGTACACTAAAGATTCATGTTGGTTTTTTTTTTCAATGAGAATCATGTTCTTATATATTTTTTTATTTAGTTAACATAACATCTAAAGTAGCAATAAAACGATGTTCACATTCACTTAGAATCTTATCAAAGTATTTAAATAACCTTCTAGAAAAAAAAAATGCATATGCATCAGGATGCCTTTCAACTGTGAAAACCAAAACAATCAAATGTAACTCTAACTTCTGACCATCTCAAATAATTATAAACACTAGGGAAGAAACTCAAGAAAGTCGTTGCAGTCATGATAAAAAAGCACGCACATATATAATGGGAGATTCATAAGCCTAAACAACAAAATCAACATGAGATAGATCCCCATTCAAAATAAGACTATATATTGCAACATCTCAAAATGGAATACAGAAAAAACTAGTTTGGGACAAAGGGAGTAAGAACATTCAAAAGTGAAAATCAATGAAATTTTCAGTTTTTATGCACAATAGATGCAACACTTCAATGCCACATCATTTGATCAAGTAGCACATAGATTAAAAGAAAACATTATGGTGATTGGAATTCATGCGTGTGTATACTGATTACAAACACATTTTTAACAACGCAATGTGCATTTCACTATAAAAAAATCCAATGAAAGACTCTTGATCCCATAGCAGTTGGAACAATGCCAAAAAGTATCACCATTTAAATCAATCTCAACATTAACACAATAAGCATATAACAATCGATAGTGATGAGAATCAACAATCATAGTTTCAGATCTCTCAGAGCAATTATATTGTTTTCTTTTGTCCTATTTTTCTTTGATTTGTGTTTCTGTCATACTTTCTAGCCGTTGGTATTTGTTTAAATACTACAAGTTGAATTTCTTGATCAATTTTATTAGTTTATTGCAGAACTGAAAAGGGGAAGCTGCGAGTGGAAAAAGGAAAGAGAGTGTGAGACTAATATCGGAAAAAAGCCAATTTAAGAGTGAAACACAAGTGGGAGTGACATAAGCTGAGTGCAAACTCGTGAGGGAGTGTTGTGAGGAATTATTTCTAACCTTTTTTGTAGTTTTTAAAATATGTCTTGCAGGGGTGAAACATCAAATAAGGAAGGAGGGGAGGAGTCATCTATCATGTTGCAGGCTGTGCAACAACAATTTGAACGCATGAATGTAGTGTTTAATGAGATTCGAGATTGGTTGGACAGGCAAGATACTGATATTGCTAATTTGCGTGAGAAGCGTCCCCAAAGAGCCCCTAATGCTAGAAGGCAAGAAAGGCATGCGTGCGTGGATGATTCTGATTACTACCACGAGGATGAGTTTGAAGATGAAAAGGATCAAGTTTCGTGGAACAATGAGGGCAGGGGTTTGCACGAAGGGGCGAAAGGCGTGGTAGAGGATTCCAAAGAGATCCAAGATGGCAAGATGGGACTGACAGAAGCCTAGGAAACATAAAAATGAAGATACCATCATTCCAAGGGAAAAATGATCCAGAAGCGTACTTGGAGTGGGAAAAGAAGGTGGAGTTCATCTTTGAGTGCCACAATTACTCCGAGGAGAAAAAGGTAAAA
>CM066168.1:25137103-25144603 GCA_033629205.1 Lithocarpus polystachyus | reverse complement strand
TCATAGCAAAGAACCAAGAGCATATGGTTTGCAAGTTAAATAGGTCCATTTATGGACTTAAGCAAGCATCTAGGTCATGGAACATCAGATTTGATCAGGCAATCAAATCATATGGTTTTGAACAAAATCTTGATGAACCATGTGTGTATAAAAGACATCAAAACAAAGTAGTAATGTTCCTAGTGCTTTATGTTGATGATATTCTACTCATTGGAAATGATGTAGGGGTCATGTCATCAGTAAAGGTTTGGTTGTCAAGCCAATTTGATATGAAGGACTTGGGTGAGGCTAACTTTATTCTAGGGATTAAGCTTTGGCGAGATCGTAAGAATAAGATGTTAGGCTTATCACAAGCTGGATATATAGATAAGGTTCTAGAACGGTTTAGCATGCAAAACTCCAAGAAAGGATTACTTCCTTTCAGACATGGAGTTCCTCTGTCTGATGACCAAAGGCCTAAGACTCAAGAGGAAGTAGATATGATGAGACAAGTTCCTTATGCCTCTGCAGTAGGAAGTCTCATGTATGCCATGCTTTGTACTAGACCGGATATCTGTTTTTCAGTTTGCATGGTCAGCCGATATCAATCAAATCCAGGACCACAACATTGGCAAGCTGTAAAGCATATTCTCAAGTATCTACGGAGAACGAGAGACTATATGCTTGTTTATCGTTGTGAGGATTTGATTCCCATTGGCTATACAGATTCAGATTTTCAATTAGATCTAGATTTCAGAAAGTCCACGTCAGGATGTGTTTTCACCTTGGGAGGTGGAGCCATAAGTTGGAGGAGTGTTAAGCAATCTTGTATTGCGGACTCCACCATGGAAGCTGAATATGTTGCTGCTTGTGAGGCGGCAAAGGAAGCTGTTTGGCTCAAGAAGTTCCTTTCTGATCTTGGTGTAGTGAGAATGGAGCAAGTTCCTATCACATTGTTTTGTGACAATAGTGGAGCAGTTGCACAATCCAAAGATCCAAGGAATCACAAGAAAGGAAAGCACATTGAAAGGAAGTACCACATCATTCGAGACATTGTTGCTCGTGGAGATGTGGTGGTGGCAAAGATTGAAAGTGCAAATAATCTAGCAGATCCCTTTACCAAAGTCTTGCCTCAAAGGACCTTCGAGTCACATTTGGAGGGAATGGGAGTTAGATTAGTGCACAATAGTCTTTAG
The DNA here is from genome assembly GCA_033629205.1 of Lithocarpus polystachyus. Classification (NCBI taxonomy): domain Eukaryota; kingdom Viridiplantae; phylum Streptophyta; class Magnoliopsida; order Fagales; family Fagaceae; genus Lithocarpus; species Lithocarpus polystachyus. The sequence goes on along the minus strand of CM066168.1, from coordinate 25,143,428 downwards.
GGCAAGTGGGAGATTGTTAGGATATGTGCCCTTAAATCCTATTGTATGATGCTATGTATAATATTATGTATGACATTATTTGAGAAATGATGTATGACTTAATATTATGTTTAATAAAGTTGTTTTATTCTTATCTAAAATAATGGTAACATGAATATTCGGACATTATCAAATAGTCCATGAGATGCATAGTATGTGATTTATGTGATTTAGTCACAGAAGATATAGATCACAAGTTCTTTGTAAACTCAGAATTTTGGTTCGTAGTCGGTGATGAAATTGGACATTTCATCTACGAAGACTATAACATATTAACTACGATGATTTGTCTTAATCATGGAAGTGGTGACTTCTAGTTAATATGTTGATATGTTTTAAGAGTTAAGACATATTGAACTGGACCGCTGTGAGATTTATTATTCTCCTAACGACTGTCAATTGAATAATAAATCTCACGACTTGTATTCACATGAACTCTTAATCCTGAGAGAATAATGGACCTGATCATGAAATGTAGGTTGCTTTGATATATCAGGAGTGAGATCTAAAGTAACGGTCAAAACCTCAGTATGTTGGGCAGCCACATTTAGTGTTGATGGAACATATATTCTCAAAATGGAATTCATAGTCTCTTAACGGAGATATAAAATATTCCCTTGAGATAAGTTTAATGGGTACAGTTATTCAGAGAGTTAGGCCTAACCACTTTAGTAAGACTAAAGTATATATTTATGAAATTGGATTTCATAAATATATGGTGAATAACTCATAAGGATTAAACCGGGTACTCAAGGATTAAGATGTAGTAATTTACAAAGTGGCAGTCTATATTCATGACTTTGTATTACTACGAATATTTTATGAAGGGGTTGCATGTATAATAAAGTCTTGGGATATAATTTATTAATGAGGCCTAGAGTGCAATTATATTTATATAGTGGTATTAAATATAATTAATGGTAACTTTGGACTTGTCAAGAGTTGACAGAAAAGCCCAAGGCCCATTGGAGCTAGTGTCTTATTTGTTCCCTTTTGGTCCCACTCCAAGCCACACACCAAAGCCCAATTGGAAAGGCTCAAAAGGCTAGCCCAATTAGATAATCAGTTATGTGGAGAGAAACATACAGAATTTTATATAGAATAAAATGGGTTGTATGTTTTATCACAATTAAGGTAATGAAATAAGGAAGAGAGACACTCTTTCATATTCTCTCTAGAAAACATAGAACTGATTGAGAGACCACACATCTTGGGCATCGAGTGGAATTGGAGTGAAGATTGAAAGTATTCCCGAGTACTTCTTCATTCGGTTTTGAAATTCACCGCATCAAGGTACACTCTCTTGTTCTTATATTCTGAAACTTACATAGTGAATGTTATCAATTGCGAATGAAGTAGATCCGTTTATTTTCCGCTGCGTATGTTTTGTATTCGTTACAAACATGATGATTTTCCAACAGGTACAAAAGCTAAAAGAGAGAAATACTGTGGAATAAACCGAATCAAATAAAAAGATTGAATCTTGAAGGGAAAGATGTGAAAAAGGATGGAGTCTTCGTTAGAGTGGGAATAGAAAGAGTGTGTTAAAGTGCAACGTTAGAGTGAGAATCAAAGAGAGAGTCTCCGTTAGAGTGAGAGTAGCTGAGTGAGATTGAGGAGAGTGACGAGTTAGGTCAGATTTTAGGTTTTAAGTGGTCAAAAACGTGTTTCTGAAACTCGGTTTTAGAAGGGAGATAAAAACGTTGATTAGAAATCAAGTTTTAAAACTCGAGTTTATAAGATATCCCGTGGAAAACTTTGTCCACATTAGTATATGGAAAAACCCCTAAATTGAGTATTAAAAACTAGATTTTTAGTCTGATCTCGAGTTTTAGAAACTGGAGATGTTAGTTTCCCACATACTTTCAAAACCAGGCAACTAACAAAATTGTTAGCATAGTAAGGTTATTTGGAAAGGGTGTTCAGAGAGGAGGCCATTAGAAACACCACTACAAAGCTCTGAATATGAACTTTAGGCCAAAATGGGCATTTGCCCTTCTCGCCAAAACTTTCTAGCAAAATGCCCCTGTTTTAAACTCGATTTTCTAAAAATTGAGTTTCAATGAAAAATTCGACTTTTAGAAAATCAAGTTATGTGAAATCAAACATAAAAATAAAAATAAATAAAAAATAAAAAACATGGAACTCGAGTTCCATGTAAAATTTCTCACGTTACTCGATTTTCATCAAATCGAGCTTTTCACTGAAACTCAATTTTCTAAAAATTGAGTTTCAAAACAGATTTTGCTAAATAGTTTCAAAGGCATTTTGCTACTTCTTTTGGGCGAAAGGGACAAATGCCCATTTTGGCCATGAGCTTTACTACTTACCTTGAAATAAACTGTACTTAATTGTTTCTTAAAAAATTGTACTTAATTAAGTAATTAAAATAAACCCCTTGTTTTTTTTCCCCCTTTTTTCCTTTGGGGTATTACAATTTACAACGTGCTTATGAAACAATCAAACTTAATACTAAAGCCTACTTAATCACAAAACTGTAGTGGTAATTTATTCTAAACAAGAAAATCACAAAAACAGAATTCATAATGCAACAAAAATCAATTTGATGAACCTAAATATTTCATATCATAATAAATAAAAAAAATAATGTTACATCAACGCAGCCCTTGTGAAATAATGTGATAGAAACTGACATAAGACCATAATATATACATCAGATCCTCAAAACAATAGCTAGTCAGTCCTACTGGTGTATGCACATTTGCTTCTTCACTTCTCTACGACCGTAAAAGAAACAAAAAACAAAGCCTACCAGCCCTATACTTAAGACCTTAGGACTCCTGAAGTAGATTTAGTAGGTCTGTTTGGCATTGCCATTTTGTGGAGAATTATAAAAAAATGTAAATAGATAAAAAAAGGTTTTGAGGCAAGAATGATAACAAGATACATAATCAATGTTATAGAGACCTCTCAATTCAATCATAAACATGTACAAATCAAATGCAGATAATGAAGGTAACTCAATTACAACCAATGATAGGAAAAATGCCATTCCAGATTCATATTCATAATAACAAGATTATCCAATAGTATCCTAATAGCAGGTTAAAATATGAAGCACCATTTTTTAGTCTGCTATGTTCATTGCTTATTAGCTGCCAAGATCACTAACCACTCAAATTATTAACCAAAAATTTTTAGCATTCAAAGATTCCCCTTTCCAGATATCATGCAAATATGGCTAGTGCTAGTGCAATCTCGGGTTGTAATAATTCCAATTATATTATATATAAAATAAAATAAAATAAAAACCCATTTTATTTGAATACCCATTTGATAGAAAACTGTTTTCAAACTCAATTATTATATACTAAAAGTTTGATTTATTTATTTTTTTAAAAAAATATTTTGTGAAATGGCGTACCTGATAGGCTGAAATCCAATGAGTAGGTCTAGCGCATGGACATCAAAGTCCGAATTTTTTGATCTCCCAACCCCTTCTGATAAGTAGGGGTTTCCTTAACGCTACCGTTTTTGTTTTTAAAAAACCCGCGTAACACTATTTTTTTTTTTTTAAACTAATATTTTTCTACTTCTCTTTCAATTAATTGTTTAGTTTAAAGTGTAAATTACACTCTTTAAGTTTGACTAAATTTTATTTTAGTCCTCTAACTTTACTTACATTCAATTAAGTCTTTTAAGACTTAATTTTCAAATATATTCCATTTAGGACTTTCGTCTAATTTATTCCATTTATAAGTCCTAGCCCTAGAAGAAGGAAGAGAAATTTTTTTATCCTTACGTATTTTCATGGAATAGAAAATTCTTGTTATACTTACTTTGTCATTATCCTCCTCTCTAGAAAAAAAGTGTAATCTTTACTACACTTTATTTTATTCTAGGTTTAAAGAAAGTACTGTTTGAGATTTTTTTATCTTACAAATAGTGTAAACTTGTAAAGATAATTAATAAGATAATTTGGACATTGAATTTTGGGGCGACACATAAAATTGATTAGTCTATTACACCAAAAAAACTCCGTAGTACGACATGCATTTTCTCAAGAGAACGACCTAATCCAATCACCATGAACTCACAAAATTGACAATATATATATATATATATATATTAATTTATGTTCTTAGGTACAACACCAAGTAGCTCAACGTTAAAGTCTCATTCAAATGTTAGAGAATCATATACATTTTTTCCTGTCTAAATGTACGAAAGCCCTTTGTTACAAAAGATGTAAAAGTCATTACAAAGAGCATTCGCTTCAGCTCATGCAAAAATTCTTATCTATTTTAGCATAAGAACCTTCTTTTTAAATTTTTCATACTCACTTTTCAAATCCTCCTATATTAGATTATTTATTTTACATTAAATTTCACTAAAATGTCAATTTTTCTTGACTTTTTAATTTCTTCTTTCTTTCTTCACACACGGCAATCATTATCTACTCTCTTCTATTATTCTCGAGATACGTAAAGGAAAAAAAACACTAAATGTAAAATGAATAATGCCAATGTAAATTTACAAGGTTACCATATCAATCATGTATTTTTACACAATTTTTCATGAATTAATGTGAGTGAATTTTGGAGTTAGTTTGCTAAACTATAGTACTTTTTTCTATTATACAAGTACTAATGCTAAGTACTCTTACATGCAACTTCTTAATAATAAGAAACTTAATTTCTAATGGAACTTGTTGGTTTTTTTTTTTTTTTAAATATGCTGCTAACCTCGCAACTTGAATTATTTTCCCTCAAAACGACTAAGCACTTTGTGCATGGAGGTGCCAATTAAGTTACAAAACTTTGGGCAACTTGTTGGTTGTTGGTGTTAGACACAACATATATTAAACAGTAGTATTAAAAAAAAAAAAAAAAAAAACTTAATCCTATCATACTCTTAATCTTGTTAAAGAATACTGTATATATATTTATTTTCTTAAAATTGCACCAACCTAGTAATAAAGCTACCAAAACATAAATCCTAACTATGTCAAGAAAAATAAATATAATACATCTAGGAATCAACAATTATATTATGAGCATATATAATTGTTGAGGGTTCTTTTTACGTTTCTTGTACTTTAGACATGCGTCTTGATATTATTTGACAACGCTTAGTCTAGGCTTTTTCTTAGAAGGAAGTTGGGTCTAGCGCTCCGCGGAATGGGCTCTAAAGTACCATTCTACTGCTGCCAGTTTATGCGCAAACATTGAATCCAAAGTCCAAGGGAAGACGGTGCAAAGTGGGCTTATCCTTTGTTTCTACCGCAAAAGGAACTTTTCTCCAGTTTCTGCCACAGGTCTGACTTTTCTGCTATGCAGTGAAACCTTCTACTGTGCAGTAAAACTTTCTGCTGTGCAGCAAAACTTTCTACTATGCAGCAAAACTTTCCGCTGTGCAAGAAAACCTTCTGCTGTGCATCAAAGCTTTTTGCTGTGCAGCAAAACTTTCGGCAGTGTAGCAAAACCTTCTGCTGTGCATTAAAGCTTTCTACTGCGCAACAAAGCTTCTACTGTGCAGTAACACCTTCTGCAGTGCAATAAAGCTTTCTGCACTTTTCTGCAACGCGAATGACCACTCTTCTTTTTTACTGCAAAAATACTTTTCTACTTTCTGCATATAAACAAATCTAAAACCTAAAGAAAATACCAATCAAGTAAATGTTAGTTTACATGAGTTAGCATATTCTTAAATATATACATACATATATTGATATATGTACTTATACGTATTCACATATACTTATATAAAATATATGGCAGAACATGAAATGCAACATATACATGTGTGTATGGCAGAATAATGATTAGTTTGTGTCAAAAGTAAAACACGTAATAAAAAAAAAATAAGAAAGTTTCAGTAGAAAAGGTTTAGCTAGTGTAATAACTAACACGGTAAATATAATAAAAAGGTACTACAGCAAAATAACTAGTACAGTAAATGAAGATACCATAGCAGGACAATTGATGCAACGGACGTAATAAAAAAAAACATGCTACAGCAAAACGACTAGATATAGCAGATATAAGTTCTAATGAGTGAAATCAAAAATATTTGCAATTGAAATCAAATATTGAATCTTCCCATAGAATAAGTGAACCAAGAATGAACCCAAACCCTAACTTGAACAACCTTGTCATAGGCTTTTGCCATCAAAGTTGTGCATTTTGGAGAATAGGCTTAAATAACTACTGACTACTACTTTTGGGGGATTTCAAAGAGTGGGTTTGCTAGAAGGGAGGGAAAAGATGGTCTATTGATGCATGCCTCTATTCCTGCCGTGTTTCCTTTCTTCTTTTTGCTACTT